>AWOL01S0040334.1:29734-44385 GCA_000715115.1 Nicotiana otophora
TCTCGTTCATCCAAAGTAAACTGTAGTGTAGGAATTCCATGGACAAGAACCGTAGGGTTTAGTTGAACTATTGTGATAGGTGCGACTGTTTGCTGGATATTTACGCGCGCTGCTTATGTGAGGTTGTTACTAGGGTTTGTAGTAGCTTCCATAGCGTTTTGGATTGGCTCTCCTATAGCCAAAGGCTGGGAAGAGATCGAGGCAGCCATGGATGTTCAAATCTCCATGAAGTCGAGAGAGCATTTTCACGCGCGGAAGTTTTTTTTTTGGTTTGGGTTTATGGTTTTTTTTATAGAAAATCCCGGTTATTTTAATTATTTCAAAATAGTAAATGTAATTTATATTTGTAAACATTTAATACTGATTTATTTTAACACTATTAACTACCTATTTGTGTCATATTTGTATAATAATATGTATTATTAATTAGAAACTATTTTCAACACATTTATAGCAAATCATTAAGTAAAAATAATTTAATTTTAAAAGAGAGGGTCAAAAATTTTCATCAACAGCTGTCCCTCTTTGGCTGGTGATGATGAAAGAGTTTTCGGGCAAAGAAATTGAACCAAGACCAATTTTTCTCGACTTCAGGCATGTATTATAGGAACGATGTATGGATTTGAGGATGATTATGAGTTGTGGGAATTAGGGACGATTCCAGGGGAATTTTGGGAAATTAGGGTCAAATTCTGGCTTTGAATCACTTACATACCTCAGACCGAACGAGGATCAAGGCTCATGTAGTTCTGAAATTATGATTTGGAGAAAGCGATGCTTACAAAAATTTCCCAAGTATCGTGATATGATGATACTACAAGACGAGAAGATTCTAGCACCCGTAATGACTTCAGATTGCCGCTTTATTATGAAACTTGAAAGATTCGATGATTTAGAGTTCTACTGATCATATATGAGTTTTAGTTTGGATCCTTGGCCCGCTTATGAGTTTATTGTCCCTCATAGCGTTGTAGCTTGGTTTGCTGCTTAGAAGAAGTTCTGCATCACGATGTTTGATCCTGCTAAAGAAAAGTACACACATACCCATATATTGTAATGCAAATATGTTAAGATATGATGTAAATTATACATGAATGAATGATTCTTGGCTGCTGGCTAGCCGTTATTTAGCATCGGGGTGATGAAATATTTGAATCTGAGGTCTCCAAGCTCTGGAGCATTATTTGGGATGCCAGGATGGGCCTTTGAATTTGACTTGATTGTTAACCGAGCTATGTACCATTCTGCATCTGTCGGAGCATTAAGTCTCCACACAATGGGAGAATCTACACGTAATGGGAGTAGTTGACTTGAAATGTAAAACATGTCCTCACGATGAAAGTATCTCCATGCGATGGGAGTAGTTAACTTGAAATGTAAAGTATCTCCGCACGACGAGAGTTTTTAACTTGAAAAATGTAACATGCATGTAAGCTACATGAGTAAAATGTCAAAACATTCAAGATAAAATAAGGAAATAAGGAGCATGCCCAAGAGATACTCTTGACTGCAAAGCTAAATTGCATCCGTCAATTGGCAAATGTATGGAGGGATCGGATGGTTCATCCTTCGATTGGCAAAGTTGGCACTGTATTTTGCAACTATCTACTTGGAATCTCTTATATGGTGGAGTGACAGTATGATCTGTGTGAAGTGATCCAGTTGGTGAATAGAACAATTTTCTATATACAGTGCTTTGGATTATACAAGGCGTTCTGATTGGTTGAGCTGACGGTTTGCTATATACATGTCTATGATTTGTGAGGCCAGCGGCTAGTTATATACAAGGTTCTGCACTTGGTTGAGCAGACAATTTGCTATATACATGGCTTTGATTTGCGAGGTTGGTGGCTCATTATATATAAGGCGCTTTGATTGGTTGACCAGGTAGTTTGCTATATGTAATGTGCTCCGATTGCATCAAAGACTTGGCTCCAAAGTACCTGCAAAGAATTTGAAGTTATTCTTTAATCATATGAGAAAATGGATTGAATAATGAAAGAGGGATAAGGGTTCATGAGATGGTGGTAGGTCCGTCATTGTTCCTAGTGTGCCCCAGCATTCATTGTTTCTTGTTGGTCCTGCATTTAAAGAAAACTTCTTAGGAGAGAGGGTGTTGGTTTGTGTTAACCGTAGGCCTGGCCTTGCCCCAGGTTTGATGAGATTACGCTACGAAGTTCAGTAGGTGGAATGATAGTTTTCTAGAAAACACATTTTATTTTTTTGAAAATTGTTTATTTTTATGGCAAATGCAGTCGTTCCGAATTATGACATGTTTGGAAGTTCCCTCTGATGCAAACGTTGTTTCTTGATGACTCTATCCCATTGATGTTGATTCCAGAGATACCCCTGGTGACATAGCTTCTTCCTGTCGCGATTGCGTCCTAATCTAAAATAATGCACTACAAAGGTTTTCCTCGGGTTGCCTACGTATCCGAACGGAATCAGGTCTAAACATTGTTCGGGGGTAAAAAAATGATAAATGAATTATGATATTCACTGAGCCTGACTAAGGAAGCTTACATATCCAAATGGAATCAGGTCAAAACGTATTTCGGTTACAATAGATTAAAAGTGATAAGAAATTGAGATGAAGTGGCCGAGTCTAACTCAGACTGCCTAAATATCCAAAATGGAATCAAGCCAAGACATCGGTTTATTACAATATATGACTGAATCTGATGAGGATTTCCTACGTATTACCGCCAAAGGAAATCAAGTCGTGGCATAGTTCCAAGTATAATGATATTTGGATTTTCTATTACAAAAAGAGGGGGGGAATAGACCCTATGTGGATTTCCTACCCTAATTCTACTGTCTTCAAATGTAGTATCTCTTGATTGCATCTATGTTGATGGGTTTCATGCTGACTCTGCTGTCCATTTCTGCTAGGATCAATGCTCCTCCCGACAACACTTGATGGACAACATAAGGACCTTGCCAAATCAGCGCAAACTTTCCCTTGCCTTCTTCTTGGTGAGTATGAATTACCGAGATTTCACCTTCTTGTTGAATGCATTTGCCATCCTTATTTGATATAACTGACTGTGGCATACTCATCCATTCTCTTTTCATCAGTGATCATAAGTTGCTCCTGTCTAACTCGTATCCATTATGCGTCTTCTAACTTGGCATCTTGAATGACCCTCAAAGATTGTATCTCGACCTTTGTGGCTATCACAAGTTTGGTACAATATACCAATATGTATGGTGTTGTCCTGCTGGATTCTCATGGTTGTTCAGTAACCCAATAAAGCGAAGCATAATTTCTCCTGCCACTGTCCATGATTTTCCACTATCTTTCATAAGATGCTTTTGATGTTTTTATTGGCTTCTTCAACAACTCTATTCATTTGCAACCTATGGGTTGTGGAACTAAGATGGACGATTCTGAACTTCTAGCGAATCTCCCTCATGAGATCACTGTTGAGGTTGGCTGCATTATCGGTGATAATTAACTCTAGGATCCCGACTTGGCATACTATGTTGTTACAGGTGAAATCTGCTACAACTTTCTTCGTAACGGCCTTGTATGTATAAGCTTTGGCCTATTTGGTGTAGTCGTCGATGTCTACCAGGATGAAATCATGTCCATTTGATATGGCATGCTCTATAGGTCCAATCATGTTCATGCCCAAGTGGTGAACTGCCAAGGAGAACCTATTACATTCACCTAGTTAGGTGGAAGCTGGTTGCAATCCCCGTGAATCTAGCACTGGTGACACTTCTACATGTAACGGATACTATCGCTTTCCATGGTCATCCAAAATTATCTAGCTCTTAAAATCTTCTCCGCCAAAGTGAAACCATTCATGTGAGGTCCTCATGTTCCTGCGTGTATTTATTCGAGTAATCTTGTCGCTTCAGCGGTATCTACACACCTTAATAGTCCAAAGTTTGGTATCCTCCTGTACAAGAATTCCTCGTTAAGCAAAAAGTGATTTGCTAGTGTTCTTAATGCTCGTTTCGGACCACGGGTGGCATTATCAAGGTATTCGCTTGGTTTGAGGAACCTTTTGATGTAGTAGTACCATGGCTTATCATCTGCCTCTTCATCTACATGGAAACAGTATGTATGCTGATCCCGTACCTCTATCTCAATTGGGTTGATGTAATTCTTAATATGGATGTTGGATCATAGATGACAAGGTTGCAAGAGCGTTGGCAAACTCATTCTGGATTCTGAGAACATGTCTGAATTCGATCTTGATGAATTTATTGCACAACTCTTTCACGCATTGCAGGTATAGAATGCTCTTGACATTCTTGGTAGTCCATTCACCTTGAACTTGATGTATCAGTAGATCAGAATCTCCTATGACCAAAAGTTCCTTGATGTTCATGTTGACTGCCATCCTAATCATGAGGATGCATGCTTCATACACAGCTATATTATTGGTGTAAGGAAACCTTATCTTCGTTGAAGTTGGGTAATGCTGTCCTAACTCAGAAATTAAGACTGCCCCATTCCCTACACCTTTGAAGTTTGTTGCTCCATCGAAAAACATTCTCCACCATGGGTACGCTTCTGCAATGTCCTCCCTTGTGAACAACACTTCTTCATACGGAAAGTACATAATGAGCGGCTCATAGTTCTTTTCCATCGGGTTCTCTACGAGATGGTCGGCTAATGCTTGTCCTTTTATAGCTTTCTGCATTACGCACACAATATCGAACTCGCTTTATGTTGAATCTTCCATTTAGCCTACTTTCCAGTAGGCATCGGCTTCTAGAAGATGTACTTGAGCGGATCGGGATATCAGATGTGTGGCGTATGCCGATATGTAGTGCCTTAACTTCTGAGCGATCCAAGTCAAAGCGCAGCAGGTTCGCTCTAACAAAGTGTATTTGGCCTCGTACGGTATAAACTTTTTTCTCATGTAATAGATAGCTTGCTCTTTCNCGGTAATGCTGTCCTGACTCATAAATTAAGACTGCATTAATCCCTACACCTTTGAAGTTTGGTGCTTCGTCGAAACACATTCTCCACCATGGGTACGACTCTGCAATGCCCTCCCCTGTGAACAACACTTCTTCATTCAGAAAGTGTATAGTGAGCAGCTCGTAGTCCTTTCCCACCGGGTTCTCTGCGAGATGGTCGGCTAATTCTTGTCCCTTGATAGCTTTCCGTGTTACTCATACAATATCGAACTCGCTGAGACAAGTCTTCCATTTTGCCAACTTTCCAGTAGGCATCGGCTTATAGAAGATGTACTTGAGCGGATCGGGATATCAAATGTGTGGTGTATGCCGACATGTAGTGCCTTAACTTCTGAGCGATCCATGTCAAAGAGCAACAAGTTCACTCTAACAAAGTGTATCTGGCCTAGTACGATGTAAACTTCTTGCTCAGGTAATAGATAGCTTGCTCTTTCCTCCAGTCTAATTGTGTTGTCCCAATATACATCCAATGCATTTTCCATAAAGGACATGTACAAAAGCAGCGGTTTCTAGTGTTTGGGGGGGGGGGAAGGCGGAACTAACACAGTTGTATTTTATAAATATTCTTTGATCCTATCAAAAGCTTTCTGACATTCTTTTGTCCATTTTGTGCTTTAGTTCAACTAGAAGATCGCGAGCTTTCTTGAACACTAACGGTATGGAGACATTCTGATAGGTATTTTGTAAGACGACCGATAAGCCCATAATGCATCATCAAGCTTCTTGGACAAATCTGTCCGATTAGCATTCACCGTTTCAGATAAGATACTCTTTATCTCCGGGTTGGAGACTTCCACTTGACCACTATCTTGTGGATGATAGGGAGTGACTTTGTGAGTAACACAAGACTTGCTAAGTAAAGTGTCAAAAGTCTTGTTGCAAAAGTGCGACCCCACAACGCTTATGATTGCACGTGGAGTACCAAAGCTTGTACAAATAGTCTTCGTCAAGAAAGCCATTACACTTCTCGCCGCATTGTTGGGTAATGGAACGGCCTCAACCCTTTTGGAAACATAATCCACCGCGACCAAGATATAAGTGTTTCCACAAGAACTCACAAAATGGCCCACAAAGTCAATGACCTAAACATCGAAAATATCAATCTCTAAGATGGTTGTGAGAGGCATCTCATTGTTCTTTGAAATTCCTCCAGCCCGTTGGCATTCATCATATCATTTCACTAAGTCACTTGCATCCTTGTAAAGAGTAGGCCAATAGAAACCACAACTAAGAACTTTGGTCGCCGTTCTTGCTCTACCATGATGACCACCATATGGTGAAGAATGACAAGCACCAAGAATATCTCCTTGCTCTTCTTCGGTACACACTTCTAATCACCCCATCCATACAAATCCGGAAAAGGTATGGTTCATCCCAATAATAATCTGACAATCTCTTCTGAGCTTCTTCCTTTGGTTTGAAGAGAACTCAACCGGAATGATTCCACTCACAAGAAGATTTGCCAAGTCCGCAAACCACGACACCTGTTTCATTAAAATTGCCAATAGTTTCTCATAGGGGAAGGAGTCATTGATTTCAAGGCCATAATGTGGCCTTCCCTCCTTCTCCAAACGAGACTAGTGGTCTGCCAATTGGTTTTTACTACCTTTCCTATCCTGAATATCAAAATCAAATTCATGCAACAAGAGTACCCATCTCATAAACAGAGCTTTAGAATCCTTTTTCCTCATAAGATAGCGAAGAACCACATGATTCATGTGGACAATAACCTTGGCACCCATCAAGTACGATCGGAACTACTCAATGGCAAATACAATATCAAGGAGCTCTTTCTCCATAACGGTGTAACTGACTTGGGCACTATTCATCATCTTACTAGTATAGGAAACCGGATGAAAAACGTTGTTAATACGTGGCCTCAAAACAGTCCCAACTGCTACGTCACTTGTTTCACGCATTAGTTCAAAAGGCAAACTCCAATTTGGAGCGGTAATGATATGAGTAATTGTCAACTGGAGTTTCAATAGTTCAAAAGACATCATACAATCATCATTGAAATGGAACTTGGCATCCTTCTCAAGGAGCTTGCACAATAGGTACACCACTTTAGAGAAATCTTTGACAAAGTGCCGGTAGAAATCCGCATGGCCTAGGAAACTCCGCACCCTTCACCGAAGTTTGGGGTGGAAGCTTAGATAGCACCTCAATCTTCACCTTGTCAACTTGAATTCCATTGCTTGAGATTTTATGGCCAAGGACAATGCGTTCCTCAACCATGAAATGGCGTTTCTCCCAATTGAGCACCAAATTTGTCTCTTCACATCTACCCAACACTTTGTCCAAATTTGCAAGACAACCATCAAAAGAATCCACAACCACCAAGAAGTCATCCATGAAAACTTCAAGGTAGTCCTCCACCATGTCAGTGAAAAAAGCCATTATACACTATTAAAAGGTCACCGGTGCATTACACAAACCAGAAGGCATCCACTTGAAAGCAAAAGTACCATAGGGACATGTAAAGGTTGTTTTCTCTTGATCTTCTGGAGTAATGCAAAGTTGGTTGTAGCATGGGTACCCATCAAGAAAACAATAGAAAGCTTGGTTGGCCAATCTATCTAGCATTTGGTCTAGGAAAGGAAGTGAAAAGTGATCCTTCCTTGTAACTTTATTGAGCTTACGATAATCTATACAAACCCTCCAACCGGCCACCGTTCTTGCAGGAATTAACCCATTCTTATCATTGGTAACAACATTGTTGCCCCTTTTCTTTGGGGCACATTGAACCATAAAGGTCCATGAACTATCGTACATGGGGTAGACAACCCCGGCATCCAACCACTTAATAATATCCTTCTTGACAACTTCTTACATAGCCTTATTGAGTCTTCTTTGATGTCCAATGGATAGTTCAACACCATCCTCCAACTTGATCTTTTCCAAGCAAAAGGTGGGCTTATATCCCGAATATACGCCAAAGTCCAACCAATAGCTTTCTTCCTCGTTTGCAATAATGCCAATGTGGAATCAACCTACACGTTAGTAAAACAAGAGGGAATAATAACCGGTAAAGTAGAACAAGGGGTATGAAATTCATACCGAAGGTCTGGGGGTAATGGATTCAACTCAACAGTAGGTGGCTCTTCTATATAAGGCTTTGTACGAGGAGTCTTCCTATTCTTAAGATCCAAAGATATTTTTCGGGGTGCATAGTTGTACAACCCCATTACTTGCAAAGAATTCACACATTTCATGAAACCATCCTTCTCGTCATCACCAAAATTGATCAAAACGGCTTCCAACATATCACCAATATTGATTATAGCAGTTGTATCATCAACAATAATATCACTCACAAAATCCAAAAAACACTTCTCATTGTTATTTGGTTGTGGCATAGACTTATACACTAGGAATACCAGTTGTTCATCACCAACATGAAAAGTGAGTTCTCCACCTTCCACATCACAATGAGCCGTACCTGTAACAAGGAAAGGTCTCCCAATAATGATAGGCACTTCATAATTGACTTCAGATCTAGAATAACAAGTTCCGTCGGAAGAATGAACTTATCAACCTGGACCAAAACATCTTCAATCACACCCAACGACCTCTTCATGGTATGATCGTCCATTTGCAACCCATAGATGTGGGTCTTGGTTCACAATTCCCAATGTTTTGAAAATGGAACAGGGCATCAAATTGATACTCGCCCCAAAATCACAAAGAGCATTGGCAAACTCGGTACTCCTAATTGTTCAACGAATCGTAAAAGTACCGGGATCCTCCAAATTAGGAGCCATGGAATGAACAATTTCGCTCACTTGATGAGTGACCTTGATAGTTTCAATATTCATGGCCGCTTCTTAGTCACAAAATCATTTATAAACTTTGCATAACCGGGCATTTATTCCAAAGCTTCTACAAATGGTACATTAATTGAAAGAATCTTCATCATTTGAATGAACTTCTTGAATTGATTCTCACCATTTTTCTTGGAAAGTCTTTGAGGGTAGGGAGTTGGAGGATGATAAGTAGGTATTTTACCAACTTATCTCGTGTTTAAGCTTAGATGTTTCCTATGTTTGAGTGATAAAATCGTGGGTTTAATGTCGTTTACTTCTATTTTACAGGTTCTATGTGATTTAGAAGTGATCATGAAGAAACCAAGTGAAAATGAGTCAAAAGGAAGTTGAAAAGAAGAAATATAGAAAACGGTCTCAGATGTCGCAATTGCGACATCAACTTGGCAAATGCGAAGTGTCAGTAAAGATAGCAATGTTACACCCTATTTGTTTTCATACGTAAAAGTGCCTCGTAAGTAAACTAGGGTTCTTAACATGATAAGAATGTTATGTTGTGATTTAGTTTAGTTTAATGATAGTCATGTGTTAAGTTTGAGGTCATGCAATTTGTGGAACAAAAGTCGATGAAAGTCATCACATGTTACGTTCATAAGTTTTACTGAATTTGGGTCAAATGTAACTGCAATTTTCTCCCAATATACTTAGAGTTATGGGGTGTTACATACATAAAATTGAATATCTATTAGTCTATTTTCTAACACATTAAACCATTTGTCAATACGACATCGGAGTTGAGAGATATATGTGTTTGTGCAAGACTGCGCAGACTGCTAGGTGACAAGTAGGTGTATCACCTACTTGCTTAAATGAGAGGATTATATATGTCCCAAAATAGTCCAGTTTGGGTCGTCCAAAGAGAAATTGTAAAGCCCTATTTCCTTCATATAATACACTGATCATAGGGCACAATAACCAGACCTAAACCCCTGCAAACAGCCTTCCAAACATTTCACAACCCTAATTGATTTTATCTCCTTTTCATGTTCTAGTTGGAGGAAAGACCTACAGTTTGAAGAACCAAAATAGGACCTGATTTATTCAACATATAAGTTAAGTTTATTGCTATATTTAATCCATTTTTCTTGCTTTAAATTTATGGGAAGTCGTTCTATATCTTTAAGAACTCACGGGACGGTGATCGGAAGCCGTGAGTTCGAGTTATTCACCTTGTAGTGGACCGTTTAGTGTTGCTGTTGAATTGCGTGTTTTTATACTGTTTTAGTGAGGTTTGGAGGATAAAGGGTGTGAAAAAACAACACATAAATGTAGGGTGGGGGGTTGGTTGTAGGTCATAACATTTTCGGGCTATTTGACACTACTACGGTGGTCGTTTTGTGTATGAAGAGATTGGGATGTGTTGGGCTGTTTTGTAGTATTTTGTGGTGTATATAAGGTTGGAAAATAATGTATATATGTTATTATTATTGTGTTATTGTGTTGTTGGTGTTATCTTGAATTTGGAGGAAGTGAAGATCATAGTGGACATGCTGTCCGTTTTAATATAAAATAAGTCTATCGTTCATTATTCGATAGTTGTACATTTTATAACTTAATGATAGTATTATTATCGTTGTTGTAGATTAAGGTGTGAAGAGATGGGTTAAACGTGGTTATTGGAAAGATTGTGATAATGTATGTTAAGGCTAAATCTTTCCTTCATTTTGGTATGATCTCATACTACATGTGTTTGATGACGAGACATAAAGAGAATTTTGTATTCCTAAATTTATTCACATTATCCTAGTGTCAAACGTTACAGTACTCTCCATTTTTGGGACTTTCTATTCAGTTAATTATTATCTTCTTTCAGTAAAGAGGGTATAGGGTCTATATATATATATATATATAATATTACAGTATTTTCACCGCAACCGAGCTATAATCGGTGGGCAGGCCCCTATTGGGAAAACTCTGATCGGATGGTACGTTATATACCGAGCCTATTGTGGCCGAGCGCCTATGAGAGAGCCCAGAATGGACGAGATACCAAGCCTAGTATGGCCGAGCACCTATGAGCTAGCCTACTATGGCCGAGCAGTTACACGTTCTGAGCCTTATAGGGCCGGGCAACTATTTTACTTACTATATTGAGATAGTTGAGTCAGTATCAGCAGGTAAGTATATATCCAGATAATCTTTTGACTCCCAGTTACATTCAGTTATTAAATTATCAGTTTAGTTACATCTTTCAGTTATTCTATTTCCTTACATACTCAGTACATTATTTTGTATTGACGTCCCATTCTCGGGTGACACTGCATTCCATGCATGCAGGTACGGATAGACAGACTAGTAAACCTCCTCCGTAGGTGCTGTCCGTGATCAGCGTGATCGATAAGCTCCATGTCCTTCGGAGTTGCCGGGCCTAGGGTTTTGATTACATATTGTGTATATATCATGGGCCCTGTTCCAACCACAATACATCCATCAGTAGAGGCTTGTAGACATATCCTGTCAGTTAGTGCATTATGTTGGGCTTGTACGCCTTGTATGTATATTTTTGTTGGTGTTTTAGCTGTAGTAGTTATGACGGCCTTGTCGACCCAACTTATATTGATGTTCAGTTAGAGCTAGTTTTCGTTAAGTTTTATATTTTGTTTCGCAAATTATCTTGGAACGTGGCCCTATAGCCAAAATATGACATTGTAGGTTTAGAGTCACTCAGTCGCCTTTTGGTACGCTAGGTTAAGTGAGGTACCGGGTGCCGGTCTCTTCCCCCATGTTTGGGGTATGACAAACTTGGTATCAGAGTAGTTCTATCCTAGGGAGTATACAAGTCGTGTCTAGTAGGGTCTTGTTTACAGATATGTTATGCACCACATTATATAAGAAGGGAATTATATGCCATTTAGTAGTTGGTTACCCTTATTTAAATTCTAAATCGTGCTGTAGAACTGAGTTATAGGAAATTTGAGTTAAACTTACGTATTCTTGCTTGCATACAAAGATGACGGTAACTAGGAAGACTATGACTAGTCAGAGGAGAGATACAACAGTGGGTGAGGGGTCCAGCAGTGTACCCCTTGTAGATGGGGCCTAGTCAGAGGCCTGAGGCGAGACCCTTACTCAGCCATTACCAGCTCCTCCACCACCCGAGGAGATTACTAGGGATACCGCATATCCAGTTCCCTCTCCACTTCCATCAGACTAGGACTTGAGGAGTATGGTGCATTGGTTAACACAGTCGGTAGCTACCCAGCAACATGCTAGGGCATCAGCTAGTGTAGGGTCTTCTGAGGGGTCTGGGAGTTCGAGGGTATGATAGTTTATGGCTTTGAGTCCCCCAGGATTCACAGGGACAGTTCATAGGGAGGACCCGTAGGATTTCATAGATCTGCTTCACAGGATCTTGCGGGCTATGCATGCCACAGAAAAAAGGCAGTTGAGCTAGCAGTTTTTTGCCTCTGAGATATAACCATCCTCTGGTACGAGGGATTGGAGAGGTCCAGAGGACGTGATGCACTTCCAGCTATTTGGGAGAATATTTCAAATGCCTTCCTTGACCAGTACTTACCACGGGAGATCCGACAGGCTCGAGTCGATCAGTTTCTACCTCCCCTCGGGAGATCCGACAGGCTCCGTTTTTACACATTGGCTAGATATGCTTCATCCATAGTTGCTACTATGTGGGAAAAGATCCACAGGTTTATAGCAGGGTTGGCCCTAGAGTTGACCGAGGCATGTGCCACTACTACATTGCATTATAGTATGGATATCTCTCAGATTCAGGCATTCGCCTAGAATATAAAAAGGGGCAGGCATCGGTAGCAGGGTACAGAGAGGAGTGAGCAAGGGCAGTGGAAGAGAATGAGATTTTCCAGGTCTTAGGAGTAGTCTCGGGGTAGTTATAGGCCCCAGTAGTTTGGACGGCCACCTAGGCCTCCACCACCTCAGTTACAGGGTTACAGGTATGACCGCTATGCTCAGTTAGGACCAAGTGAGAGCTCACGGGCGTCGGGTTTGCAACAATACTAAGGATTAAGTCAAACATGGTTATTTCCACCGTGGTGTGACATCTGTGGTAAAGGACACTTGGGATAATGCCGAGCACGTTCCAATGCTTATTATACATCTAGGCGTCCGGGGCATATGATGCGAGATTGGTCAAATAAAGATTTTGGGGCTACGATACAACCAGCGAGTTCAACAACATGATCATCTATGTCCGTGCATCCTTCAAGGTGTGAGTCTCAGTATTCTTCTGGTAGAGGTCGAGGCATAGGTAGAGGTTCCAGTCCAGGTGGTAAGCAAAATCGTATCTATGCTTTAGTGCATCGACAGGACCAGGAGTTTTCACCAGACATTGTGATAGGTATATTGACCATTTACTCTCACAATGCTTATGTCTTGATAAACCTAGGATCTACTTTATCGTATATTACCCCGTTTGTCGTAGGGAGGTTTGGTATAGTGCCTGAAATACTGACTGATCCTTTTGCGGTATCTACACCGGTCAGAGAACCAATCATTACTAGACTGGTTTACTAAGGTTGTACGGTGATAGTTTGTAGTCGACCGACCTCAGCCGACCTAGTTGAGCTAGAGATGATGGATTTTGATGCTATCATGGGCACAGACTGGTTGCCAGCTTTCTATGCCACAGTTGATTGCCGAGCAATGGTTGTCATATTTCATTTTTCGGGTGTGCCAGTCCTTGAATGTGTAGGTAATACTGCGACACCTAGAGGTAGGTTTATTTTCTATCTAAAGGCGAGGAAGTTAATCGCAAAAGGGTGCATTTAGCATATTATGCAAGTTAGAGATGCAGATGCTGGGATACCTACACTTTAGTCTATTTCGATAGTCAGAGCGTACGCATATGTGTTTCCAGATGAGGTTCCAGGTATTCCTCTAGAGCGAGAAATTGATTTTAGCATCGATTTGCTTCCAGGAACGCAACCAATATTCATCCCTCCTTATAGAATGACACCTGCCAAATTGAAGGAGTTGTAGGAGCAGTTAAACGATTTGCTGGAGAAAGGTTTCATCAGGCCCACTACCTCACCTTGGGGTACACCGGTACTCTTTGGGTGGAAGAAAGATGGCTCGCTGAGCATGTGTGTCGATTATAGCTAGCTGAACAAGGTAACTATTAAGAATAAGTACCCAATTCCAAGGATCGCTGACTTGTTTGATCAGTTGCAGGAGGATAGATACTTATCAAAGATAGATTTGAGGTCGGGGTACCACCAGGTCAGAGTTTGGGAGAGAGATATTTTGAAGACAGCCTTCAGGACCCACAATGGCTACTTTGAGTTCCTTTTCATATCCTTCGAGTTGACAAATGCACCCACCCTATTTATGGACTTATTGAATAGCCTATTTGGGCTATTTCTAGATTTGTTCGTGATAGTATTTATTACTGATATTCTGGTTTATTCACGTTCAGAGGAGGAGCATGCGGACCACCTGCGAGTGGTACTCTAAACCATTTGTGATCGTAAGTTATATGCTAAGTTTTCTAAATGTGAGTTCTGGTCGAGGTTTGTAGCATTCTTGGGACATATTGTATCCGATGAAGGTATAAAGGTAGACACTCTAAAGATTGAGGCCGTGAAATCCTTGCCTAGACCTACCACTCCGACAGAGGTTCGTAGCTTTCTAGGCTTAGCAAGATACTACCAAAGGTTTGTAGAGGGATTTTCTTCCCTTTCGGTACCATTGATGAAGCTAACTCAGAAAGAAGCTAAGTTTCAGTGAACAGAGGCCTGCGAGCGGAGTTTCCAAGAGCTTAAGAACAAGTTGACCCCATCGCCAGTTCTAACACTTCCAGANAGGTATAAAGGTAGACACTCTAAAGATTGAGGCCGTGAAATCCTTGCCTAGACCTACCACTCCGACAGAGGTTCGTAGCTTTCTAGGCTTAGCAAGATACTACCAAAG
>AWOL01S0040336.1:0-10746 GCA_000715115.1 Nicotiana otophora
TGAATAACACAAGAGTAGTTCTTTTCTTTGTCGGATTAGAATACTCTAGTTGTATCACGTCAATGAGTAATCCATAGTAGTCACTTTCATAGTCACTCTAACTTTTTCCTTTGATGCACACACCACTATTCATAGTTGATTTGTTAGAGCCATATGTTAGAGTGTCGAACTTATAGCCATTCGTAAAATACTGCGGCCATGTTTTAACCCACTTATAAGGACCAGAAGCTAAGTCTTTCAACCGCTCATCAGTTATGTTATTAGCTGAATTAAGAGCCTATTAATAAAATAAATAGACCAATAGTATGTTTAGTTAAATATAAATTTTAAGTCAAGACAAATAAAGACTACAATTCTTTTATTCAATTGGCATTTACTCGCATAAGTTTCAAACCACTTGGCAAATCTACTATTTGTCTTTTTATCAATTTGCTCGAGGCTAATATTTTCAAAATTCCTTTTCAATTCATCTTCAAAGATACTACAAAAGCAATAAAATTATAGTTAAGTTAGCTCATTCATGTAATATATATGCACTATATTGGTCAAAAATATCAACTTACAGGACGAATTGTTGAACCTCCTCACAATTTAACAAAACATACAACTGTGCCGCATCCCACTCATCATCGGTCAAATATCGACCTTCTTTCACCCCACTCGAACGTCCTGGATGCAAAAAGATTGACAAACAACCATCAGGTGCATCAACTTCATCTCCATCATCATTTCGAGTAACTTTATTAAGCCTAGTTTGCACGTTAGACTGGAAATAATGGGAACTGAATGTTGAAATTTCTTGAATGATATAAGCTTCACATATTGATCCCTCGACACGAGCTCTATTTTTTGCCTTCTTTTTGTAAGTGTGCATCTCTCTACAATTAAAATATATTTTAGTATATTGTTAAGTAAATAAATTAATTATCTAATCAAGATCCAATTAGACTCTTACCGCTCAAAAGGATACATCCACCGAAACTGAACTGGACCACCGACTATTGCTTCATATGCTAAATGAATTGGCAAATGTTCCATGGGATCAAAGAAAGTAGGAGGAAATATTTTCTCTATCTTGCAAATTGTTATCTTTATGCTTTCTTCAAGTTTATGTAAATCTTCTACTTTTAAAACAATTGCACATAAACCTTTAAAAAATAAGCTAATCTCTGTTAAGGCATTCCAAATTGGCTCTGGCAAAAAATCTTGAAATGTAATTGGTAGAAACCTTTCTAGAAATACATGACAATCGTGTCTCTTCATCCTTGATAATTTATAATCTTCCATGTCTACACATCTAGATAAATTGGAAGCATAACCATCTGGAAACCTTAAGCTTTTCACCCATTCACATACCAACTTTCTTTGTTCTTTTGTCAATGAATATGCTGCATTTGGTTTCAAAATTTTCCCTTGATGCTCCTTCAATTCAAGCTCGGGACGATTGCAATAAGTCTGCACATCCATTCTAGCTTTTAACTTATCCTTCATTTTATCCTTTACATCCATTATTGTGTTGAATATATTATCAAACACATTTTTCTCGATATGCATCACATCGAGATTATGCCGAATAATATTCGTGCGCCAATATGGCAATTCCCAGAAAATACTTTGTTTTGTCCAATTATGTTGATCCCCAAATCCTGGCAACTTATCGGAGGCGCGATCATCGAAAATATTTGGTAAGTCACGCACTTTGTTCCAAACTTCTTCACTAGACAACCTAGGAGAAGGAGCATAGTGCTCAACTCTTCCTTTTAAAAATAATTTTTTATCCCTGCGAAATGAATGACCTATTGGCAAAAATTGACGATGACAATCAAAAAATGAAGCTTTTTTTCCATCCTTTGAGTGAAACGCCTTACTTTTTTCCATACAACAAGGGCATGCCAAATGACCATGGGTGCTCCAACCAGACAACATTCCATAAGCTGGGAAGTCATTGATAGTCCACATAAGTGCAGCTCGCATTTGAAAATTTTATTTTTTATAAGAGTCATAAGTCTCAACCCCATCAACCCATAATTGCTTCAATTCATCAATAAGAGGTTGTAAGTATAAGTCTATATTCTTTCCGAGACTTTTTGGACCAGGAATGAGAAGACTTAAGAACATGTACGGGCTACTCCTACACATTCCAGGTGGAAGATTGTATGGTGTAATGATTACTGGCCAACAAGAATAAGGATGGGCCATCTGCCCATATGGACTAAACCCATCAGCTGCAAGTCCAAGCCTAATATTTCGAGGCTCAGCTGCAAAGCCAGAATGGCACTGGTCAAACTTTTTCCATGCCTCTCCATCACTTGGATGATTCATTACCCCAGGTTCTCGACGAGATTTCCAATGCCATATCATATTTTCAGCAGTCTTTGTTGACATATATAACCTCTGTAATCTCAGAGTTATAGGAAAATGACGTCGTACTTTATATGCAACATCTTTTTGCCTTCCATTGCCTCCTCTCTTAGGCTTATAACGTGGTTGACCACACTTTGGACAATTCACTTTATCTTTATTACCCTTGTAATATAGGATACAACCTGTCTTGCATACATCTATCTTTTCATATCCTAGCCCAAGTTTTGCAACCAATTGTTTAGTCCTGTAGTAATCATTAGGTAACTTAGCATCTTCAGGTAAGAACTCCTTCAGAAATAGCAAAATTTGGTTATAGCAATTGTCACTCATGTTAAACTCGGACTTAATGTTCAGTAGCCTGCAGACCGCTGACAACGTAGAATGATTAACACATCCATCAAACAATGGCTCTTCTGAAGCTTTTAGCATATCAAAAAATTCTTGAGCATTTCGATTAGGAGGTTGTTCTTCTTCACCATCCAAATTAAATCCATCACTTTCAAAGTTGAAACTATGACCAATTGCATCCAATACCATAGTGCGATATGGATTTTCTGTTGTTATCTCAGGACCTATTTCTTTTTCTGTATTCCTACTAGGTTGAGGTCTAGAAATTGGTATAAAAGGCTCCCCATGTGATTCCCATTGATAATAGTTAGGCATGAAACCATGCTTGTACAGATGTGCTCTAACATCATGAGGTTCAAGAAACCCACTAATGTTTCTACATCTTGAACATGGACACCTTATACTCCCATTAGAAACGAAGTCATGTTGCATTAATGCAAACTCTACAAATCCCTGCACACCCTCTAGGAACTCAGTAGTGACTCCTTTTTGACTAGGCACTAGTCTATTATACATCCATATACGATCAGTTCTAAAGGAACTCATGCTTCCTATCTATCAAACAATGACAAAACAGAAACACTATTTGAGTACTTTATAATATATTAATTATTTCACCAATTTAAGCAGATTGATAGCACCAAATCTGGAAGAGTAAAGAGAAGAGAACTAGTAGAGGTTGCCTCTGTTTTCTATTAAACACATGTTTGTAAGTGGAGTTTATTTATTTTAAAAAGTATATCACTTCAGCTTTGTTTGCTAGTAAACTTACAAAGGGCACATAAGCTTCTTTTTTTTTCCCTATCATATATTAAAAATATAAGATTATATTAATTTCATTCTGCTTCAGTTATCATGTTGCCCTCTTTGGAAATAATTTTACTTGGTTAACCATAGGAATAATATATCTTCATTATTTTTTTTCTCAAACCCAGAAATAGTTGTTCAATAAAAATATAAGGACAACAATCTAATAATCAGCAGAAACCAAACAATACATATACGTAGAAGCATCTTATATTACATTATTGAAAGTTTAGTTCTATAATAAGATAGGAAATATGAATCGTTGGGGGAATTGTTCTCTCTTAGTTTACAGTTAATGCTAAATTAAACGACGACAAGAATTCCTGGTGCTAGGAAGGTATTGATCACTCACGATAAATTAAACACTCACGAAAAGACCTATCTGCAGAGATGCTTTAAGTACCAGAGAAATTCTTACCAGAAGCTTACAAGCGACAGCGATAGCAAGTTGTCTTCCTTCACTGAATTAGAAGATGATAGTTGAGGGTTTAGAGGGATGAAGAGACGTGGAAGAGTGCGTGCATGTTTAGCGATTTTTAAAGATTTGAGATACAGAGTTCTATTAAAATAATATTACTAAAGATTTTAAGCGCCAACGGACTTATTTTTAATTGCTATAAATTAGCTACACCTTTCTGCTAGATAGCTAATCTGGATTCTTTCACGAAAAGGTATTTTATTTCTAAATCTCCTAGAAGATATTCTAAATGAATTCTCCACAAATTTAATTAGGATGGTGAGATAGGATAAGAAATAATGACGGGACAAAGTCATCATTTTAATTATACATAGAAAAATTATTTTAAATATGTGGGTTGTGGCCACACCAATTTTGAAAATTTTTCATAGTTAAACATTCGTAATTAATAAATTGCCATAATAATAATAATAATAATAATAATAATAATAATAATAATAATTTTCTTGAGATTAACTTGGATTCGTCCCTAGCTAAATAAAATATTAGTAACATATTGGAATTTTCCGCTAAAGTTTAGTTATAGATTTGTCAAGGAAACATCCTTAGCTACTTTTTAGCTAGAGATTAGCAACGGAATATATTCCTAGCTAACAAATAAAGTTCCTTAGGAAAAATAGTTAGCGCCAAAATAGAATTCCCTCTAACATTTAGCTATAGATTAGCTAGGAGACTTTCCTTGCTAACACATTGCTAGGGATTTGCTACGGACTATGTCCCTATCTAACCTATGATCTTTTGGAAAAATAAATTTAGTGCCAAATTAGAATTCCCGCTAAAAATTAGCTATAACTTTGGCTTGGGAAAATCTCTAGCTATGTTTTAGCAAGGAATGGTCCCTAGCTAATTCCTATCTATATTATGACTAGATTCTTAATCGAAAACATTTGCAAGGAAATATGACTTTTCTAGCTAAATTCCTAGCTAAAGGTGCATATTAGCTAGGGATATGTGTATCCAAGCTAAATTCCATAGCTAATGTCCTGTTTTCTTGTAGTGAGCGATGATGGTAGCACAAGCGGGTCTGAGGATGGGGAAGACCCCGACCTAGAAGCTTAGAATCTGATTTCTCCATATCTGTAAATTAATTACGTAGGCAATTTTGCACATATATAACAAGGTCGATTTTGATCGATCAGATTTGTTGTGATGTTTTGCTTGTTGAGTTGATGATAATGTGGTAGTTAACGAAAACTCTGAGTGAATGTAGTTTTTTCGATGTTCTCGATTGGGCCCTTTTTCGAACTCGGCAACCCGTAGGCTTTAACATTTAAGTGTTTATTTCGAACTCTAGATAATGTGGTAGCCCGTAGGCTTAATATTTGAGTCTTTTATTTCAAACTCGATGTTGAAGTAGCCCATAGGCTCAACGGTCGACTGAGTATTTCGAACTCAATATAGCTCGTAGGCTTAATATTCGAGTGTTATTTCGAACTCGAGATAATGTGATAGCTCGTAGGCTTTAACATTTGAGTGTTTATTTCGAACTCGAGATAATGTGTTAGCCCGTAGGCTTAATATTCGAGTGATTTTTTCGAACTCGATATAGAAGTAGCCCATAGGCTCAATGGTTGATTGAGTATTTCGAACTCGATAAAGAAGAAGCCCGTAGGCTTAATATTCGAGTGTTTATTTCAAACTCGAGATAATGTGGCCCGTAAGCTCAATGGTCGAGTGAATGTTAATTCTGGTTGCATAATAAATCTCAAGTCATTGTACATATGTTTTGGGGCAATCTATATGAGCATGGTTCATTTTGACCATTTTGGCTCTTACAATTTTTCCTCTATTGTTGTGAGAAGACTTTGTTGCATTTGAACTCGATGTATTTGAGGGCCTGGTGCCCCCCCCCGGAGTTCGAGGCCGTTTGGGCTAAGGGTCGAAAGCCTCGGATACTGTTTTAAAAGCGCAGCACGATCGATGGTTGCCTCATTAAAAACCTTGCCGCAAAAACCCATTTGGGACAAAAACCGATCTAAGGAAAAAAGAGTGCAACACGTGCTTTTGAGTAAAAGAATACTTCTGTTCTTTGCTCGAACTTCTGTACGGGATAGTTGAATAAATATGGGAAGGTCGGACCTTAGCAGTAGTATCGTTTTAGATGTGATACATTCCAACTGCTCGCTAGCTGTTTGCCGTTTATGATGCCGAGCCTGTACGATCCTTTCCCAAAGTTCTCGAGCACCTGGTAAGGTCCTTCCCAATTTGGTCCTAGTTTTTCTTCGTTCGGATTCCGAGTATTGATGGTGACTTTCCTCAACACCAAGTCTCCTGGCTTGAAGTGGCGAAGTCTAGTTCTTCGATTATAATACCTTTCGATTCGTTGCTTTTGTGCGGCCAACCGGATGAGGGCGGCTTCTCGTCCTTCGTCCGATAATTCAAGGTTGGTGTTCATAGCTTCGTTATTTGATTCTTCCATCATGGATCAAAATCTGGGACTAGGCTCTCCGACTTCAACTAGTATCAATGCTTCGGAGCCATATACTAAGGAGAATGGGGTCGCCCCTGTACTGGATTTCGATGTTGTTCTGTATGCCCAAAGAACTTCGGGCAGGACTTCTCTCCATTTTCCCTTGGCGTTGTTCAATCTCTTCTTCAGGTTTTGAAGAATAGTTTTGTTTTTTGATTCGGCTTGTCCATTTCCGCTGGGGTGGTACGGGGTTGCTAGTATCCTTCTTATTTTGTGGTCTTTGAAGAATTTTGTGATTTTGTTCCCAATGAATTGCTTCCCATTATCACATACTATTTCGGATGGTATCCCGAATCGGCATATGATATGATCCCACAAAAAGTCGATAACCTCTTTTTCTCTTACTTTCTCGAACGCCTCCGCTTTAACCCATTTAGAAAAATAGTCAGTCATAAACAAAATAAATCTGGCTTTACCTGGGGTTGATGGTAGGGGGGCGACGATGTCCATTCTCCATTTCATGAATGGCCATGGGGATAGGACCAAGTGAAGTTGTTCTCCGGGTTGATGGATCATTGGCGCAAACCTTTGATATTTATCACATTTACGAACGAATTCCTTCGCGTCTTTGCCCATATCGATCCAATAATATCCTGCTCTGATCACCTTCCGAACTAACATGTCGGCACCGGAGTGATTGCCACAAGTTCCCTCGTGTACTTCCCGAAGGATATATTGGTATCTCCCGGACCTATGCATACCGCCATCGGTCCATCGAATGTTCTTCGATATAATGTTCCGTCCGCAGTCAAAGTAAATCGAGCAGCTTTAGTTCGAAGGGCCCTGGACTCTTTGTGGTCTGAAGGGAGCTTTCCGTTTTTTAAGTATTCAATATACTTGTTTCTCCAATCCCAGGTTAAGCTAGTAGAATTTATTTCGGCGTGCCCTTCTTCAATTACAGATCTCGAAAGTTGAACGAAAGTTTCCGATTTCAAATCACTCACTTCGACCGATGATCCCAAATTAGCAAGCGCATCGGCCTCCTTATTCTATTCTCGTGGAACATGTCGTAGACTCCATTGTTTGAAATGGTTCAAAGTGATAAGCAGTTTGTCCAAATACCTTTGCATTATGCCTTCTCGGACTTCGAAGGTTTTGTTTACTTGACTCACTACTAGTAAAGAGTCGCAATTGGCCTCAACGACCTCCGCTCCCAAATTTCTAGCTAGCTCGAGACCTGCAATTATGGCTTCATACTCGGCCTCGTTGTTAGTTAATTTGATAGTTTTAATAGCTTGCCTAATAATGTTACCTGTGGGGGATTTTAAAACTATGCCTAGCCCAGACCCCTTTACGTTCGAAACTCCGTCTGTAAAGAGGATTCATGCCCTCATTGATAAATTTGATTTTAACAGTAGTTCTTTTTCGACTTGGGGTACGAAGGTCGGCGTGAAATCAGCCACGAAATCTGCTAAAATTTGAGATTTGATGGTCGTTCGAGGTCGATATTCGATATCATACCCGCTGAGTTCGATGGCCCATTTGGCTAATCGGCCCGATAGTTCAGGCCTATGCAAAATATTACGAAGTGGGCAGGTGGTTAATACGCTTATGGGGTGGCATTGGAAGTACGGTCGTAACTTCCTAGAGGCGCTAATCAGCGCAAGCGCCAATTTTTCCAAGTGCGGATATCTAGTTTCCGCCTCCCCTAAGGTTCGACTTACGTAGTAAACAGGAAATTGCGTACCTTCCTCTTCTCGAACCAGGACACTGCTTATGGCGACTTCTGATACTGCCAAGTACAGGTAAAGTTTTTCGTCGGCTTTTGGAGTGTGCAGCAGTGGTGGGTTCGATAGATATCGTTTCAGTTCTTGCAANATACGCTTATGGGGTGGCATTAGAAGTACGGTCGTAACTTCCTAGAGGCGCTAATCAGCGCAAGCGCCAATTTTTCCAAGTGCGGATATCTAGTTTCCGCCTCCCCTAAGGTTCGACTTACGTAGTAAACAGGAAATTATGTACCTTCCTCTTCTCGAACGAGGGCACTGCTTATGGCGACTTCTGATACTGCCAAGTATAGGTAAAGCTTTTTGTCGTCTTTTGGAGTGTGCAGCAGTGGTGGGTTTGATAGATATCGTTTCAGTTCTTGCAACGCTAGTTGGCATTCCGATGTCCAAGCGAAGTCGTTCTTCTTTTTCAGTAGAGAGAAAAAATTGTGGCTTCGATCTGATGATCTCGAAATGAATCGGTCTAAGGCTGCTATTCTTCCTGTTAACCTTTGTACTACTTTCACGTTGTTTACGATGGTGATGTCTTCAATGGCCTTGATTTTATCTGGGTTAATCTCGATTCCCCGATTTGACACCATGAAGCCGAGGAACTTACCCGAGCCGACTCCGAAAGCACATTTTTCGGGGTTGAGCCTCATGTTGTATTTCCTCAGAATATCGAATGTTTCCTGCAAATGGGTCAAATGGTCCTCTGCGCGCAGGGACTTGACTAGCATGTCATCAATATAGACTTCCATTGATTTACCTATTTGTTCTTCGAACATTCTATTTACTAGGCGTTGATAAGTAGCTCCTGCATTTTTTAGCCCGAAGGGCATTACATTATAACAATATGTTCCATATCTGGTCACAAACGAAGTCTTTTCCTGGTCTTCCGGGTTCATCTGGATTTGATTATACCCGGAATAGGCATCGAGAAAAGTAAGAATCTTGTGGCCGGTCGTGGCATCGATCAAGTGATCGATGTTGGGCAGTGGATAAGAATCTTTGGGATATGCTTTGTTCAAATCCTTGTAGTCTATGCACATTCTAAGTTTGTTTCCCTTTTTAGGCACTACAACCACATTGGACAACCATTCGGGGTATTTTACCTCTCTAATGGATCCTATTTTGAGTAGTTTAGTTACCTCATCTTTTATGAATGCGTGATTTACCTCCGATTGGGGTCTTCTTTTTTGCTTCACCGGTTTGAATCTAGGGGACACACTTAGTCGATGTGTTGTTATGCCCGGCGGGATTCCTGTTATATCTAAATGGGACTAAGCAAAGCAATCGATTTTATTGATAAAAAATTGAATGATTTTCTTCCTGAATTCGGGACTCAGACCCCTTCCCAGGTATACCTTTCGTTCGGGCCAATGCTCGATCAGAATGATTTGCTCCAATTCCTCAATAGTTGATCTGGTGGCATCGGAGTCATCGGGGGTCACGAAGGATTGAGGGATCCACCGATCATCATCTTCTTCGATGCTCTGCTTACTTGGCTGGGTCGACGCCGATGTCTTTGGTTGCTATTTGGCATTCCAGTCTTCGACTGTGTCTCCTTCTGAACCCGATTCTTTTGCCGTCGAGGACGAAGATGTTGGTTTTGCTTCCTCGACGGAGAACATTTCCTTTGCGGCCGATTGCTCTCCGTACACTATTTTGACACCTGTCGGTGTTGGGAATTTGAGGACCTGGTGTAGGGTCGAAGGTACAGCTCTCATGCTGTGGATCCACGTCCTTCCGAAAAGGGCATTATAGCTCATATCATCTTCGATCACGTGAAACTTTGTTTCCTGAATTGTTCCGGTGACATTTATCGGTAGGGTTATCTCGCCTTTGGTGGTTTCGCATGCCATATTGAATCCGTTTAAAACCAAAGTTGCGGATACGACCCGGTTTTGTAGGCCGAGCTGTTTTACGACCTTCGATCTGATGATATTGGCCGAGCTACCTGGATCAATAACACAGGCTTAATTTTAACTTTATTCATGAGTACGGATATTACCATTGCATCGTTATGGGGTTGGATGATTCCCTCTGAATCTTTATCATTGAACGATAAAGTCACTGAGGGAGCGTAATCTTGAATTCGAGATCGCTTTTCCCTCACCATCGACGTTTTAGCGCGTTTGAGCATAGGTCCCTGAGGGGTATCGACGCCGCCGACGATCATGTGAATGATGTGCTGTGGTTCTTCTTCTTCGTTTTGCTTGCCGAAGTCCTTGTTTTTGAAATGGTTCTTCGCCCTATCACTCAAAACTTCCCTAAGGTGCCCTTTGTTGAACAAGCGGGATACTTCCTCTCTTAATTGTCTGCATTCTTCCATTTTGTGACCATGAGTGCCATGATACTCGCATATTTGATTGGGATTCCTTTGGGCCGGATCGGTCTGCATGGGTCGAGGCCATCTGGTATCTTTGATGCGTCCGATAGCTGATACGATGACGGATGCATCGATGTTGAAGATATATTCCGATAATCGAGGAACTTCTACAGGATCGGCATATTTATCAAAGCCTCTCTTGCTCATAAGTCCCCGAGAATTTTGCCCCCGATCATACCTG
>AWOL01S0040338.1:2911-14968 GCA_000715115.1 Nicotiana otophora
TGGAGTTCCAACAAGATTTATGTCATCAACATAAACAACAAGTATAACAAATTCGGATGCCATTTTCTTTATAAAAATACATGGACAAATAACATCATTTATGTAACCTTCTTTCAACAAATATTCACTAAGGCGATTATACCACATGCGCCCAGATTGCTTAAAACCGTACAAAGATTTTTGTAATCTGATTGAATACATTTCCCGAGATTTTGAATTTGCTTCAGGCATTTTAAATCCTTCAGGGATCTTCATATAGAATTAATCAAATGAGTCATATAGGTTATGACTTACATTTAAATAGCATGACATCTTCAGGTGTCTGGACTACAGGTCCGATCCTCACAATCTTTTATAATATTGTGCACTATATTGTATCAAATATATCATCGACGATCATTTCGTATCAGTTCCCAAGCGACATAACTTGTTGAGATCTCATTACTTTCTTTATTTTCAGGTACCTGAACTTCTTCTGAAGTTTCATGAAATGTTATGTCGTGGGCTCTTCCAGAGCTTATTTCCTCCTTATTATGATCATTTTGATCATTTGCACCTATTTTTTTTCAAGGATTGTTACCTTTGGAACCGATTGGTCTACCACGCTTCATGCGTACAGTAAACTCTATCCTTCAGGGACTTTAATTTTAATAGGAGCATTTGCAGCTGAAATATGATATTTAATTTTGGATAAATAAATGCTTCTGTCATTTGACTTGAATTATCTTCTAAGCGAGGATCATATTAATGATAATTCGATTCATATAGCATATTTTTCAGCTGTTTTATTCCATCCTCCAAATGTTAGAAAAACTAACTCATTTCCCCAATCTTCTTTGGGAAACATATCTTTGTGCATTGTATTAGATAAATTAATCATATACCACACATCAAAAGTTATTAGATAGTAAAAATATTTAGTTTTTGATCCTAAACCAATTGTGAGGGGAGGACTTATCATATTTTGTTGGTCTAATGCATACAAGTGCTGATGTATGCAATTTAGAAAATCTTAGACCAACACATGAGGCTTTGTTCTCATAAGCAATAGTTTAGCCATTAATAGGAGGTATTCAATGCTAAACTAGCTTGGATATAAACCAGCATCATCAAGATGAACTATCTTGATTTCATAATCTGAAAATTATGCTCTTAATTGAGAAAGACAATTTCAAATGCCAAACTGCAGGTTGACAATAAACATACATGTAACCATCTTATATATGCATCTATAAGTGGTTCACATGATAGGTGAATGGACCCATATTCACCTTTTATATATTCCAGAATTCGGAGATTTTAGTCCCAACTTTAGCTGGTATAATCAAGTTATTATGAGAACAAGCAACACAAGAGAATTCTTGAAGAATCTTCTAGTTCTTCAGTATATGCTTATCTGAATTCTCAAATAGCTCATTTAAAAATGAAAAATGAAAACTTCAAGTTTATCATGGCATGTGCTATCTTTAAGTAAACTTCTGGTTTACTATGGCGTAAACTTTTGCATCGGTAAACTTCTGATTTACTGTGGCTACTTTTGTATCAGTAAATTTCTGATTTACTGTGACTGCTTTTGCATTAGTAAACTTATGGTATATTGTGATACATGATGTAGTACAAATTTGAAGAATAATACAGGTATCTTCTCACATACATATTTACCCCATATGATTGTGGAAACATGAAGATTTTTAATCCTTCAATCATTTGTAGTCTCAGTATGATAGTCATGTGTATTAGTAAATTTCGGTTTATCATAACATATGTTTTGACCACAATAATGACAAATAAGCTCTTCGGGAGCCTTCTATTTATTGTCCACAATCAAATATTATTCAGACACTGCTTGTGTCATGTGTTTTCTAGACAGACAATTAGGTCTTCAGGAGCTTTGTTGTACTACCAAATATTGCTCAGACACTTCTGGTGTCATGAGAGAAAATCATAATCAAATGAACAATATAAAGCTAATTCTAAATTTATAAATGACGAAAATTAAGAATTTTAATATTTCTACCACTAGCTTTGTGACAAATATTTCTTTCAAGGAGAAATATCATTAACATCTGAATATTTTATATCAATACGACAACCACATAGTCATTGCATCTTTTAAGGAAAGATACACGAGTTGTTATTTCCTTCGGGGAACTCAATAACTAATCATAATATATTAATGTAGTTGTAGTAGAAAGCAGTAGAATGCTTTTGCCCTAGAATGATACTTAATAAAATTATCCAAGAAGTTTTTTTTGTACAATAAGTACGTGTGGCAATGATCTTTATGCTACAAAAATAATATTTATATCCTCTATTATTCTAGCTCTTCCGGAGGTGAGTTGTGGTATTTCTTCATTCACTCCAGGGAATGAAAATATGCTTCGAAAATAACTTTGAATAGCTCATTATTTTATTTACGCACAGAAAGACACAGTTTCATAATATTTTCCTGCTTCAGGAGAAAATTTTAATTGTGTTACTTCTTCAGGAGCAAATTAAAATACAGAAAATTGAGTATATATTCTCTCAATCATATTACCTCTTCTGGAGGTGAATCGTAATATATTTACATCAATAACGCGCTCATATTTACGGCTTGTCACATTCATTTCAGGGAATAGATTAATATTTATCAAAAAATCTCATCCTTCAGGAAATCGAACATAATTATCTGAACGCGCATTAATCATATCAAATTGTGATGTTTCAACCTCTTTTAAAATATTTACTACTTCAGGAGCAAATCGAGGCGTGCATGTAATATAAAAAATATTTCTCTAGCTTATCTTTAATTGCAACCATAGAAAGCCTAAATTATCATTTCTGGTGGTCATAGGCATATACCACTTCTGGTGGTTAACAAACTTTAGTTACAATGAGATTACGAAATATAATAACTTCTGGTGGTTGTATATTTCTTGCAAACTTTGCTGGAGTTTAAGTAGATCTAACAATGTTATCCACTTTGTAATCCTTTATTAAGATAATAAGGATGAAAACAAATACCAACATAGGTACTATATACGTAACATATAACCAAGCAAGCGATGATAAAAATATTAAAATATAAGCAAAAGGCTCAAATTAAATTACGCAAATTTGGCCACTCCATATGTAAGTGATATCTACATCACTACTGCCAAGAAGAAAAACTCACCACCTCAAGGATATAATCTGCCTTATGATGCTCAGAATGAACAAGATCTAACCACGGACATAAGAGTGTCGCCTTACATCAGAGATGAATACTGAAATAAAAATTAAATTCGAAGTAAATGCTCAAAATGGCGGAGTCTCGTGCTGATAACGTGTTATAAAATAAAGACTATAAAAGAAATAAACTGAAGACAAGTATAGAGGAAAATTGATATTTTATTCAACTTTCAAAGTTATGTTCATAATGAACTGAAAACTCCTCTATTTATATAAGAAAGGAAGCAGCTGCGAGGCTTTTCAGGAAGCATCTGCAAGGCTTTTCTTTAGCTGCTTGTAAGTTGTATGCATGAGCTGCTTGCAACCTGCCTGTTTAATAAGAAGCTGCTGCAAATCATTTCATTGAGTTGCTTGCAACCTGCATGCATCAGCTGCTTGTAGATAAACTTCAACAGAGTACTAAATGAATAATCTTCTTCAGGAAGATTATCTATAGCGGAGTAATGAATGGACATCCACAATATAATATTTTCATAACAATTATCTCTTTTTCTCCCTTTTCTTTTTCATTTTTTTAACGTTAGATTCAAAGAATCAGCTGTTTCTTGTTTGGAGTCCTTTGCACCTCACTTCCAAAGCATGCTGTGATTACCTTTAACAACTACAAGCACAAGTATACCATTCCAAATGTAACAGACCATCTTAGGTTCCATTTTGAGTCTTGCTATGTGGCACTAAAAAGCACGGGCATCTGCTTCTTGACGTTGCAAAGGAACAAAGAATGCTATAAATAAGTACTAGTGTATCGAACATTTGAGCAAATTTCCCTCTAAAACTCTTTTAAGGAAGCCCTTTAACAGTCTCAATGGCTTCAAAGTTCAGTTCATTACTCAAATTTGTGTGTGAATAGCCATTATGCAGCAAAACTACTAATGCCATGTTTTTCTTCTCAAAATACATTAGCCAATAGGTCTAGTGAGGAAACTCTAAAAGATGCAAGGATATTGACTCACCCATTAAATCTGTGAAGAAAGAACTCACAAATCACTATAAGATTAGACCAAATGGAATATAGCGTTAGCTTTCTCACCTCTCGCACATACATAAGCGTAGAAAAATTAGCTAAGGCTCCTGCTTATACATTCATCATAAATACACCTCAAAGCCAATCCAGTTATCTGTATCATTCTGCTCTATTTTCAATATTTAGAGAACTCATCATAATTAGAACAATCTTACACTGGCCGTCAATCTGACCAAAACCCTCCAACTTTATCCGAGTTTGAAACCAACAATGCCAACCTATACATTATATTAATAATTATATCTGCTCTAGTATATATCTCAAATTTTTCATATAAAGTTCTCTGAAATATCCATTTATCTAATTCTCCACATTTCAAGTTTACTACTAAACGATATATGCATGCAGTTGGAAGAAAATTAACCTAAATTGCATGTTCAAACCACAGATTTCATTAGTAGGACATATGGATCTAAGGTCTCAAAATGTCACGACCTAATTCTCCCTCCGTAAGACATCGTGACGGCACTTAGTCTCTACGAAGAGGTAAGCCTAACAAAATATGGAAATTACAAAATGGAAGTAAAATTTAACAACTAACTGCAACAGATAACTAAATAATTGGTAACAATGCCGCTTGGCATGTATAATAACCATCACTCCAGTAATACACAGTATTCCCAAAATCCGGAACATCATAAGTTACAAGCTACAGAAGAAAACGAGTATCTCTATACACTAGAGTCTAATAAAAGAAGTACGGAAGGTAAATAATACAAGAGAGAATAGAAGGACTCTGAGGTCTGCGGATACGACAGGCATACCTTGAAGTCTCCGTACAACAAGCACTCTCAGCTAATTGCGGGGATGATAAGAAGTACCTGGATCTGCATACAAAACATGTGCAGAAGAGTAGCATGAGTACACTACAACGGTACCCAGTAAGTGCCAAGCCTAACCTCGGTCGAGTATTGACGAGGTCAGGTCAGGCCCACTGGTAAATAATAAATAAGGCACGAGAATATACAGTATAATAAGAGACTAGAATTTAGCAAAAGGAAACACAAAAAAACAACAGTACAACACACAGGTAAACAATAGGGGATCTCCCAAAATACCGTCTCGTAGTCCCAAAGTAAATAAGCAAGGAGATCTCCCGAGATACCGCCTTGTAGTCTCAAAAGTAAATGTGCAGGGAGAACTCCCGAGGTACCGCCTCGTAGTCTCAAAAGTAAATATGCATGGAGCTCTGTACCGCCTCGTAGTCTCAAAAGTAAATGTGGAGGGAGAACTTCCGAGGAACTGCCTCGTAGTCTCAAAAGTAAATATGCAAGGAGAACTCCTGAGGAACCGCCTTGTAGTCTCAAAAGTAAACACACAGCTCAAATCAATAAATACAACAGTAACAACAAGATTTCTACGGTTATACTCATAAAGAATAAGGAAAAGTAGGAAATCAACTAGGCATACTTCACAGAATTCAAATAAGCAGTTAAAATACGTAGACATGTGATAATAGACTAAACTGGAAAATTTCACATATTGGAATAGATCAATTAAAAATGAAAACTGACTAATACTCATTTAAACGGTATAACTCAAATTAAAGAAAAAATAGGTTGCTACTCAGTAAAATAAATCGGGTTTTATAATAAATAGCCCGTGTACGTACTCGTCACTTCACGTACACGGCACTCACATATCACAACAGTACCAAATCCTAAGGGGATTTTCCCCACACAAGGTTAGGCAAGCCACTTACCTCGAACCAAGCTCAATCAATCAGTAACAATGCCTTTTCCACGAATATCCGATTTTGAATGGCCCAAAGCTAACCAAAATTAATTACATACCATGAATACAACTATAAGAAATTAATCTAGTTAATGAAATCAAAGATAAAGAAAGATATTAGAAAATCGGCCCAAAACGTCGACCTAGGCCCACGTCTCAGAATCAGGTAAAAGTCACAAAATATGAACTCCTATTCACTCACGAGCCTGGTTATGTAATTTATTTTGGAATTCGACCTTAATTTGAGGTATAAATCCCCATTTTACAAAATTCCCTAATTCTACACAAAACTCCCAATTTTCACCATGAAAACACAAGATTTTTGGTTGAAATCTTAGGAAATGTAGTGAAAGATTGAAAGAAACTAGTTTAGAATCACTTACCAATGATTGGGGAAGAAAGGTTCTTTGAAAAATCGCCTCTAGGGTTTCTTGTTTTGAAAATTTAAGAGAATGAATCAAAATCCCGTCTAAGTCCCATTTTGATCCACTGCAGATGTCGCATTTGCGACTTGGGGTTCGCAATTGGGAACCCCCGCAAATGCGAAGACCTTCACATCTCTGCTTTCATCGCAATTGCGATGACTTGTTCGCAATTTCGAACATTGATCTTCCGCATTTGCGACCAAATTGATCGCAAATGCGACCAAGCGTGCCCCAGCCCCACTTTGCAAATGCGAAGTATTGTTCGTAAATGCGAACTCTAGCCTCCCCGCAATTGTGACCTCTTGATCGCAAATGCGAACTCATGCTGACCCAGGTACTCTTCGCAAATGCGAGCCTGTCAGGATTAGGGAATGTTTGCAAATGCGAACACCGATCTCGCAATTGCGAGATCAGACACCAGTCTCCAGATATTGCAGAACCAACTGAGGTTTCAAAGTCCAAACCACTCTGTAGCCTATCCGAAACTCACCTGATCCCTCGGAGCTCCAAATCAAACATGCACACAAGTCTAAAATCATCATACGAACTTGCTCACGTGATCAAATCGCCAAAATAACTCATACAACTACGAATTGTACACCAAATCAAATGAATTTTTTAAGAAAACTTAAAAACTTCTATTTTCACAATCGGATGTTCAAATCACGTCAAACCAACTCCGTTTCTCACCAAATTTGACAGACAAGTCATAAATATAGTATTGGACCTAAACCAGATTCCGGAACCAAAATACGGACCAGATATCCAAAAGTCAAACATTTCAAAATCATTAAGCTTTTAACTTTCAAATTCCAAGAAAGTGCGATAACTCGGGCTAGGGACTTCTGAATTCGATTCCGGGCATACGCCCAAGTCCCAAATCACGATATGGGCCTACCCGGACCATTAAAATATGAATCCGGGTCCGTTTGCTCAAAATGTTGACCGAAGTCAACTCGAATGGATTAAGGCAAAAAATTCATATTTTCTCATTTTTTAACATAAAAGCTTTCCGAGAAAACACCCGGACTATGCACGCAAATCGAGGAAGTTAAAAGTGAGGTATTTAAGGCTTCAAAGCGCAAAATTAGGTTCTAAAACATAAAATGACCTATCAGGTCATCACATTCTTCATCTCTAAAACAATCGTCCGTCCTCGAACGGACATAGAAAAGTACCTGTGCTGGTAAAAAGGTGGGGATATCTACACCGCATGTACGACTCGGTCTCCTAAGTAGCTGCCTTGATGGGTTGACCTCTCCACTGCACTCAGACTGAAGGATAACACTTTGACTTCAACTGACGAACCTGTCGGGCTAGAATAGCCACCGGCTCCTCCTTATAAGTCAAATCCTTGTTCAACTGGATAGAGCTGAAATCTAACACGTGGGACGGATCGCGATGATACTTCCGGAGCATAGAAACATGGAATACTGGATGAACCCCTGCGAGACTGGGAGGCAAGGCAAACTCATAAGCAACCTCCCCAACACGTCCCAATACCTCAAAGGGACCAATAAACCTTGGTCTCAACTTGCCCTTCTTTTCAAACCTCGTAACATCCTTCATAGGTGACACCCGGAGCAGGACCTGCTCTCCAACCATAAATGCCACATCGTGAACCTTCCGATCTGCATAATTCTTCTGTCTGGACTGGGCTGAGCGAGGTCGATCCTGAATCACCTTAACCTTCTCCAGGGCATCCTGAACCAAGTCTGTACCCAATAATCTAGCCTCTTCCGGCTCGAACCAGCCACTGGAGACCGACACTGCCTACCACACAGAGCCTCATACGGTGCCATCTGGATGCTTGACTGATAATTGTTGTTGTAGGCGAACTCCGCAAGTGGCAAGAACTGATCCCACGAACCTCCAAACTCCATCACACACGCATAGAGCATATCCTCTAATATTTGAATACTGCTCTCGGACTGTCCGTCCGTGTGAGGGTGAAATGTTGTGCTCAGCTCCACTCGAGTACCCAACTCATCGTGTACGACCCTCCAGAACTGTGATGTAAACTGCGTACCTCGGTCAGAGATGATAGATACCGATACGCCATAAAGCTTGACAATCTCGCGGATATAAACTCGAGCCAACTGCTCGGAGGAATAGGTAGTCATCACATGAATGAAATGAGCTGACTTGGTCAACCTATGCACAATCACCCAAACTGCATCAAACTTTCGCTGAGTCCGTGAAAGCCCAACAACGAAATCCATAGTGATCCGCTCCCATTTTTACTCCGAAATCTCTAAATTCTAAAGCAACCCACCTGGCCGCTGATGCTCATACTTCACCTGCTGGCAGTTTAGACACTGAGCTACATACTCCATTATGTCCTTCATTCTCCTCCACTAGTAATGCTGCCTCAAGTCCTGATACATCTTCGCGACACCCGGATGAATGAAGTACCGCGAGTTGTGAGACTCTTAGAGAATCAACTCACGCAACCCATCTATATTGGGCACACAAAGTCTGCCCTGCATCCTCAATGCACCATCATCCCCAATGGTGACCTCCTTAGCATCATCGTGCTGGACCGTGTCCTTAAGGACAAGCAGATGAGGGTCATCATACTGAAGCTCCCTGATACGATCATAAAGCGAAGACCGAGAGACCACACAAGCCAACACTCGACTCGGCTAAAAAATATCCAATCTAACAAACTGGCTGGCTAAGGCCTGAACATCCAACGCCAATGGCCTCTCTACTACTGGTAGATATGTTAAACTCCCCAAACTCTCCACCCGATGACTCAAAGCATCGACCACCATATTAGCCTTCCCCAGATGGTACAAAATGGTGATATCATAGTCCTTAAGTAGCTCCAACCACCTCCGCTGATGCAAGTTAAGATCCTTTTACTTGAACAGTTACTGCAAGCTCCGATGATCGGTGTAAATCTCACAAGGGACACCGTACAAATAGTGCTGCCAAATCTTCAAGGCATGAACAATAGCTGCTAACTCAAGGTCGCAGACAAGATAGTTCTTCTGATGCACCTTCAGATGTCTGGACACATAGGCAATCACCCTACCGTCCTGCATTAACACCGCGCTGAGACCAATCCGCGACACATCATAATATACATTAAAAGACCCCGAACCTGTAGGCAATACCAATACTGGGATTATAGTAAAAGCCGTCTTGAGCTTCTGAAATCTCTCCTCACACTCCTCTGTCCACCTGAACGGAGAACCCTTCTGGGTCAGCCTGGTCATAGGTGCTGCAATAGATGAGAAACCCTCTACAGATTGACGGTAATACCCCGCCAAACCAAGAAAACTCCGGATCTCCGTAGCTGAGGACGGTCTAGGCTAACTCTGAACTGCTTCAATCTTCTTCGGAACCACCTGGATCCCATCACTCGATACTACATGACCCAAGAATGCCACTGAGTTTAGCCAAAACTCACACTTTGAAAATTTCGCATATAACTTCTTTTCTCTCAAGGTTTGAAGCACAATCCTCAGGTGCTGCTCATGATCCTCCTGAGTCTGGGAGTACACCAGAATGTTGTCAATAAACACAATGACGAAAGAGTCAAGATAGGACTGGAACACATTGTGCATTAAGTGCATCAAAGCTATTGGGGCATTGGTCAACACAAAGGACATCACAAGGAACTCGTAGTGACCATACCGAGTCCTGAAAGCAGTCTTCGGGATATCTAGTTCCCCAATCTTCAACTGATGATAGCCTGAACGTAAGTCAATCTTGGAGAACACTCTAGCACCCTGTAACTGATCAAATAAGTCATCAATACAAGGCAATAAATACATGTTCTTCACTGTAACTTTGTTCAGGCGACAATAATCAATGCACATACGTATAAAACCATCCTTTTTCTTCACAAACAAGAGCACCCCAAGGTGACACACTAGGCCAAATGAATCCCTAATCAAGAAACTCATGTACATGCTCCTTCAACTCAGGAGGAGCCATACGATATGGAAGAATAAAGATGGAATGAGTGACCGACAACAAATCAATACCAAAATCAATATCTCTGTCGGGCGGCATGCCCAGAAGATCAGCTGGAAATACATCTGAAAAATCCCTCACTACTCGGACTGACTCAACTGTAGGGGTATCAATACCGACATCTCTCATATAAGCTAGATACGCATCACACCCTTTCTCAACCATTCATTGAGCTTGAAGAAATGAAATAACTCTACTGGGAGTATACCCTAAGGTACCTCTCCACTCTAATCGCGGTAATCCTGGCATAGCTAGCGTCACAATCAAGAATAGCATAATAGGACGACAACCAGTCCATGCCCAAGATAACATCAAAGTCTACCATACTGAGCAATAATAAATTGGCTCTACTCTCAAAATCACTAAGAGCAATCAAACATGACCGATACACGCGATCCATAATAAGAGAATCTCCCATATGAGTCCCGAGATAGGCCCAATTACGGGGCAAAATAAGAGGACACATAGGAATATATGGAGCCTGGATCAAATAAGACCGACACGTCTCAATGACAGACATGAACAATACCTGTAATGATAGCGTCGGAAGCAACTACCTCTATACGAGCCAGAATAGCATAATATCTAGTCTGGCCTCCCCCTCTAGGGCGACCTCCACCTCAAGCTGGCTGAGCAGGTGGGGAGATAGCTGGTGCTGGAATCATAGCTTGAGGACCCGGTGGAGCACGCGGTGGCTGAGAAGTCTATGGAGGTGCACCCCTCCAAAGTCTGGGGAAATCCCTTACCATATGGCGAGTGTCTCCGCACTCAAAACAAGCTCTCGGAGAGTGTGACTGATATGACTGGCTCAGGCCAGGTCTGCTGGATTGACCGCTAAAAGCACCTCGTTCAGGAGGCACACTAGATACTAGCGGTGCATAATAAGGCTCTTGGGGCCTAGAAGGGGCCTGAATACCACTGGCGTCTTGAAAAGCTGAATGAACGAGACGACTCACATAACCCTACCATGGCGAACTGTAGCTGGGGCACGAGTACCATTGTAAGTGCCAGACTCTCGAGACCTCTTGGCCTCCCTCTCCTCTCTATCCCGAGCAAGCATGCTCTCCAATCTCCTAGCAATACTCATAACCCGCTGGTAATAAATATCCATCTCTAGCTCCCTGACCATACTAATCCTGATAGTGGGGTGGAGTCCCTTAATAATCAGACGAACCCTCTCGAACTATGGCAACCAAGGTCGGTGCATGTCGGGCCAAATCACTGAAACAAACTGCATAGTCTGACACAGTCACAGCACCTGGCGCAACTGCTCAAACTTCGCACGCTATGCGTCTCTGAGACTCTGGGAAACATACTCCCTTAAGAATATGTTCGAGAACTGAGTCAATATAAGTGAAGCTGCCTCAGCAGGACTACCCAACTCATAAGCACGCCACCACTGATATGATGCTCCTATATGCTGGAATGCAATAAAAGAAACCCCACTCGACTCCGTTGTACCCATAGTATGGAGAATACGGTGACACTCCTCCAGAAAACCCTGGGCATCCTCTGACGCCAATCCACTAAAGGTAGGAGTGTGGTACTTCTTGTACCTCTCAAGCCTGAGCTACTCTGCCTCAGAAACTGGTGCCCTAACTTCGGGCTGAGCTAGAGCTACTAGTTGTATCGGTATAATCTCCGGAACCTGGTCGACCTGAACCCGCTGCTCTG
>AWOL01S0040349.1:0-11513 GCA_000715115.1 Nicotiana otophora
ACCGAATTGGTGTTTCTAATGTTGATGGCTCGAGAAAGATGGTCTTCTAGGAGGTTTAGAGTTGGTAGCAAATTATTAGTTCATGTGCTACAGGTATAGATTTGATTTGAGGCAACATTTGGGCAGCGAAGGATGAGGAAGGACATGACGGGAGGTGTCTCGCGATAGTAGAATTACTAGAAGCTCAAGTATGAAAAGCAAAGGTCGAGAAGTTTCTTAAAGGAGATGGTTTAACCGAAGTGAGAGTGGCAGATTAGCATACGGATTTTGTGGTAAGATAGCCACATGCCTTGAGAAATGTTTAGAGTGATTTGGGAATCATGGTGGAAAGTGAGTAGGTTTATGGATTTTATTTGGGATGGAGACTACGGCACTGATGAAGATTGAATATGGAAAATAGGAGTTTCTTGTAATGAAGAGGGGTATGAAAACTTGATTATTGTTTTTAGATGCAACGTGACTTCGAGTTTGAAACGTATTGTAGGACTTTCAGTCAATGTCAATGGGGAATGAACAGACTTGTACAGCCGGTGGATGAGCATGGGCTCAGGAGGGTTTACTAAATGCGTGGTAGTTGTACCCAGTGCAGCGTCATTGGAATATGTCAGCATGGAATTCCACATGTGGGTTATCTCATGTGAGCAGGTTAGCGGTTGCATGATGTTGATGAAGTTTCTATGAAGCGTTCTACTTACTACCCGGCAGAAGGTCAAATATGCGATTGTGGCTGATAATTCGGAGTGTTCATGAAAAGTTAAACAAGGGATTTCGAGAATTTTGGCGGGTTAACGGTGTGAGATCATGGTAAATTGAGAAAGATGAATCTTTTTAAGTTCTAGATTTATGTGATGGTAGCTTAAAGCTAAGTGGGGATCCCACCGTCTACGATTTGATCGTGTGGTTGTCTGCTTGTGCGGTTTCTGGTTATCGGTGCATTGGTGGATTATTTATGACTAAGAAAAGAAAACATCAGGGGTAATTCGAGCAAAGAACTTGATAAATGTGTGCCATATTTCGCCTTATCAACTCAGGTGTAGGTTTTGGGAAGGCTCAAAGTATATGCTTCTTGTGGATGTGATGTACAAGGAAAAGAATTAAACCGGTTGCTTCTTTGAGAAGGTGTTCATGTGCTAGCAGCGCACTAGAGTTTGGCTTATATTTGGGACCAAGTTAGAGTGGGTGACTCTCAACAGAGGTTCTAATAGGTTTGTTATATGGCTGAAGATCAGGATTTTGCAGCGAGTGTAAATAATACTTGGGGAATTTTCTATGTTATCATCGGGTCTGTGAGGCAATATTAGAAAAATGGGAGAAACAGTTTCGAATTCGCGGAAGGACTTTCAGAATTAGTGTACTAGTTTGACATGTTATTATGCGCATGAGGAGGGTGTGAGATGATTCACGGGTATTGAGACGATGTGGTCTCGTAAATTACATAACTCGGGAGGATTGTTGTTGAGTTTCGTTGTGTTTTTGAATTGAGCTATTATTATTTCTAAGGCAGGTCAAGAGTAAATCGGGGGAAGTTGGGTCGGTTGGTAATGATTTGAATCAGCTTGATTGAGGCGATGACCAGTTCCTTCAGCGTGTTGATGTTATACAGGTGATTTGTGGTGGTACGTGAGGGCTTGACAGCCGCCGCAATTTGGTTGATTTGGAGGTATTTGATTATAATGGACTGTTATGTGTAGATGGATCCCGGAAAAGTTATGATGATTTAGACCACAACTTGAGGTTCGTACTTTCTGCGGTTATGGGAATTTGGTTGCGTGTTGCCATCGTTCCTCTGAAATATATTGAGTGAAAGAGGTTCTAGACGATGAAGAGTTTATTCTATTGGTGGTCTAGGAGTTATGATGAAATTCTTGTACTCTCGCGTAGCGGCATGATAGGTACAGTTAGTGGCATGGGAATTGGAAGTTGAGGATCAAGGTTGCAGTTCGGTGTCGATAAGAATGTCACGAGCTCGGATGAGCAGGAAAGAATTCAGATGTTTAGAGTAAGCTGCTATTTTCTTTAGTCTTGATTCCTCATCGTGCGATTTGATTCCTTTGAGGCGTATGCCTTTACTTCCTTCCTACTTAATATTATTAGACGTGAAGCGTTTGTTAACAATTGGGCATCGAGGAGTTGTAGTGGTACTGCAGACGTGGTGCACGATGTTTTTCCATGTGTATTCGGGCAGGCTATTATCGTCACCTTGCGGAAGGATGTTCTGTCGTTTCAGCTCAGTATCTGTATTTCCTATGGTTTTGAGGCTATGCACAGATTGTTATGATGTTCGTGCATTGTTGTCGTGTTGTGTGGTTGTGAGTGGTAGGTCGCTCACTTATAGATCTCAACAGTGAATGACCCGAAAGGAGGATTTCTCAGTTCATGGTTTAGAGGTTCGACATTCAATTCCTGCAGAGGAGAGGCAATCGCACTATGGATGTTCAAGCTTTGGGTAATGAAGTAACGAGACTTGATATTTTCGAGCGAGGTGGAATTCTAATTTGTGAGGTGGTGCCTTCATCCTTGTTTGAACGCATTAAGGTATGCCGGTGTTATGGTCTTCTTCGATTTGCCTCTGGGGCAGGGTGTTGTGAAATGGTGCCTGAGTAGTAATTGTCAGACATAGCGGAGTGTAGCGGTTTCGGAACCGANCGGGGGAAGTTGGGTCGGTTGGTAATGATTTGAATCAGCTTGATTGAGGCGATGACCAGTTCCTTCAGCGTGTTGATGTTATACAGGTGATTTGTGGTGGTACGTGAGGGCTTGACAGCCGCCGCAATTTGGTTGATTTGGAGGTATTTGATTATAATGGACTGTTATGTGTAGATGGATCCCGGAAAAGTTATGATGATTTAGACCACAAGTTGAGGTTCGTACTTTCTGCGGTTATGGGAATTTGGTTGCGTGTTGCCATCGTTCCTCTGAAATGTATTAAGTGAAAGAGGTTCTAGACGATGAAGAGTTTATTCTATTGGTGGTCTAGGAGTTATGATGAAATTCTTGTACTCTCGCGTAGCGGCATGATAGGTACAGTTAGTGGCATGGGAATTGGAAGTTGAGGATCAAGGTTGCAGTTCGGTGTCCACAAGAATGTCACGAGTTCGGATGAGCAGGAAAGAATTCAGATGTTTAGAGTAAGCTGCTATTTTCTTTAGTGTCACCTGAGAACGGTGTCCTGTGTAAGAGGCTTCGTGTACTGATTTGCGGATTCTCGATTTGCTTTATAGCATTAGCATTGTTGGTGGTATGGAGGTGTAGACCTTGCTACCTGATGCGGAAGGTCGTGGGAGCGTATCATACGGTGAAATCTATATAAGTGTGACATGTTAGTCACTTGATTGTTCAAGATTGAAACCAAGTATGGAGATTATGGTACTATCACTAATGCGAGAGTTTATGCCTGGAAGGCGCTCTATTCCTTGGGTAGTGGACTGGGGGGTTTGTTCCAGATTGGACGGCTGCTCATGTGAGTCATGAATAGGGCCATTGTAGAACATTGGAAGGTTGTTGGCCCAATATGATATGATCATAATCGGCTTGAGGTCTGTTGGTGGGTCTAATGTGAATGTGTGCTCTACATCTGGTCGGATGTGTTCATTTGGCATAGCACTGCTCACGAAGGAGTCGTCGGGCATTGGATGTTATTCCCGTCATCAGCTATTTCATGTAATACTTTATTGTTCCATGTGGGTTATAAGGAAACTTGATTATCCGCACATGTGTCGTGGTCCTGTGTAGCTTGTGGTATTATATGAGAAGGATGGCGCTCGAGATGCAGTTCATTTATTGCACCTTTGTTGTGCTTGGGTTTTGTGGCGTATGGCGCTATCTATCTCCCTAGGGTTGCGTTTTTGCACTTAGCGTGCTTGTGGTCGATATTCGGGTATCTCGTAAGTGTAAGAATTATGGCTTGATGGGTATTTCCTTATTTATATTTATGTGTGGATTGGGTGGCACGCTGCCAAGGGTAGGTTGTTTGGATCGGGTTGCACGCCGTAACGGTATCATGTGTGGATTGGGTTGCATGCAGCAACAGTGAGATGCTGAGTACGGTTCCCTATATCTATGCTTGTGTATTTTGTTTCTCATTCTCTAAGAAGGACTCATAGAATCTGTTCGACCATTTTATTCGCTGCACGGGCCGGGTAGTTCTTTTTCAGAGTTCGTTTTTCCTTATGTGTCATATTCGAGTTGTAGCTTGTCAGCACATTTATGGTGTCATATGAGATCTTGGTCAGTGTTTGAGGTGGCTTGTTGCTTGAACAGCTTGAACTGGGTGAGACAAGGTTATTGGACCTAAAATCAATGCAATCGGATTTATATAAGGTATATTAGAGAGAAAATATCGTTATTCAATTCATAATGAGGTAATGGTCCTTGTTAGGAGGAGAGACTCCATGATTTGTTGATTTAGCAGGTGGTTATGCGTTTCCACACATCTATTCCGTCGTGGCAGTATTGCGAGAGTGGGAATAGGGCTTATATGTGTTATGAGGTGTATTGCGGGCACCAGGTTCGTGAAATTACAGCTATTATGGTCAGAGGATGTTATTATGGTCAAGTGACTTATGTGGTGCATGGTGTGATTTCAGCGGAGCAACATGGTCAGGTGGGGTATAATGTCTGGTAATGCGGTGTTCGTATATTAGAATCAGGTCTGGTAGAGAAATTCGGAGGTTGAAATTTAGTTCTAAGGCTTACTGACTAAATAAAAGGGAGAATCTTCAGTCTGGCTCGAGCTAATGTGCCCACATAGGTTGTGGTGGCACGGGAAGGTGCGCGAGGCGTTAAACTGTGATTTTGAACAACTCCGGAATATTTCTTGGCATGTTCGAGAACGAACGTATGTTTAAGTGGGGGAAAATGTAATGACCCGACTGGATTTATTTTGAACGTATGTTTAACTGGATTGATTGATTTGTCACTAGAACCATGTCTGCCTAATACATGTAAAACCTGTATGTTCTTATGGTTTGGATCTCTATAATGAGCATACTAATCTGATTCTAGATCATCTACTCCTCTGCAATACTCTGTAATCTTGCAATTCTTTAGGAACATCACTTCTATGTGTTTTAGTATCCTTTGTTAAGCCTCTACACCTAGTTGTTTGCTAACAGACTTTTTGTCTGTCTTTCATTTAAGAGAATACTCATGCTTGAGCCCTCATATTCTTCACTTCAAATGTATTATTCCATAAGGAAGAAGTTGAATCTAGATAGCTTAATCACATAGAATTTGAAATGTAAAGTTAATTGTTATCACTTATGAACTAAAGGGAAACTCATTAACATTTGCCTGCCCTGTTTGAGTGAATAATGCTTTGTGCTTGGCTGAATACCTTGACTCTTAATAATCTAATGTGAGTCTGGATTGAGAACCTGATAGGATAATGATCATGTTACTGGTTTGGATTAGATTAAGATTGACCTTCTTTCCTATAGAAGTACATTTGTTGGTGTTGTTACTCTTTAGGAAAATCTGGACAAGATTGTTAGTTTACATATCTTGATAAGATTGAGGATTTAACCAATGTGTGTGAACCATTTTGATTGTTCTGAATATAGTCTATTAACTGTTGAAGTATTGTGAACTCAATTAATAACTCCTGCAAATTTAAGCCTATCAGTAAGACTAATGAGGTTGATATACAAGTCTTCTCTACCCGACTTAGTATTTTAAACTTAAACTAGTCTACCGGTGGTTGATTCTCCTGTTTCACATCAGTTGTTGGTTTCTTTGAGCATTCTTATACATGTTGAATATCTCTAAATATAAAAAGTACTAGCAGTAGGCTACACTCTTTTGTCTGGATTGTGGTCTCAAAATCAATAATGTAATCTTGTATTGTTCATAATTTGATAAGGATGTTCCATACAACTTCTGTTGAAATTATTTATACCTAAATCTGTGTGTTTACTGTTGTTACTATAGAGGTTACTACAGTGGATGCCTCATTTGCAACTAAACTTGTAGAGAGGAGTGAGTCTGAGTGGTTAAGGGTATTTGGGAGTAGGATCTAGTTTGTGGTTGAGATGTTCTCCCTGAAACAAGCACTACCCGGGGTCCCTGAAACCTTTGTGAACTCTAAAGTGCCAGAGATCCAAAGGCTATCTTGTCCATGAATGAGATTTTACCCTAAGCTCCTAATCATTGACACTTATTAATCTCTTTAGGATTAATGCAAATGAAGATGGCTTCACTGTGATCATTAATTTTGCTTACTCTTTGATTATTTTATTGGGCATCAAACTTATTAATCTCTTTAGGATTAATGCAAATGAAGATGGCTTCACTGTGATCGTTAATTTTGCTTACTCTTTGATTGTTTTATTGGGCCTCATATTGGTTTTACTGTACTCTTCATCACGCTGTGGATGTTATAGTTCATTGGGCCTCATGTAGCACCACTAATGTCTTCTCTATTTTTGTATGCATGTTTGGGACCGCTGAGTTCTTTGGAACTCAAGCCCCAAGTTCCAGCCTTGAGTCCATAATGCCGAAGCCTGCCACTGTTATGTTCGAAACCTGATGGGCCTACCTCTCTTTTTGGCTCAAATCTCAAGTCCAGTTACCTTTCCATTTCTTGCTCTTAGATAAATCGTACTTGTTGTTTATTCTCTATATATGTTATGACACTAACATTGTTATTGAATGATTTACTTATGCTTTAATCATTTTAGGAATATTGGCAAGCCAAGGCGCATAGGTAATTAAAAAGGGAATCACAACTTATACTATGTTAGACATAAAACTTCAACACTTTAGTCATTTGTTTTTACTATGCAAGATTTTATTTTTTTATGCTAACCGCTTTAACAAAGTTCTTTTGAAGTTTTGAAACATATTTGAAAAAGCAAGTGACCCTTCTTAAAAGCCGGAATTGAGAGGATTACGAAGTTGGTTTTCTATAAACAAGAGTCAAACACAGACAGGTTTAAGGGTTATCAAACCCCAATGAGTTTTCTCCAAAACATGGCTAAAAATCGAAATTAACTATCAAAGGTATATCCAAGACTTATTTCCCAATAGTCTTTTACTCCACTAGATTTACACAAAACAACCACATTATTTCAAAAGACAAAAAAAAATCAAAACATAGCCACACTTTTATAATTCTTTTCAATCTTGTAGATGTAAATATTTTCAAAAGGCTTTTACAAATTAAACCTATGTTATCTTTTCAAAATGCATATATCACTTCCTTTCAAAATAATAGACTTTAAAGACAATACGTAGAATGAGCTGCAAATTTTAAGCACTAAACTAAGAAAGATACAAACATCTAATTCCCTAAACTTAGTCTATGTCCTATGGAGCTACCTCAGGTAGATTCTAGGGGGTGCCTAACATCTACCCCTTAGAAGAACCAAGAGTCTTACCCAAATCTCACCGGTTAGTAGACTAATAGGATAATAATCTAAATAGGTACCCTAGTATACCTTTAAATATTAGGTGGTCACTCTTTTTCATCAACACAGAAACCACTAGTTGAATCTTATTTTGATTCGTGCAAAATAAGGTGCAACACCAATTTCACAACATTTCTCAAAGAACAATACTACTGTCACAATAATATATAACCCACGGCTCAACAACAAGGTGTACAATAGTTTCAACAACAAAAAGAAACGGTAAATAAATGAACAATGAAAGGTGTTCCATATAATAACAAATTCAATTAAAGGCATAAAATTGTAAATCGGTCAACTATCACATATAAGTCCGTGTATACACTCGTCACCTCATGTACCCATCTTTCACATAATTCAAGTAGTGCAATTAAACCAAATTCTACTGGGAAGCTCCCCAACACAAAGTTGGGCAAGATACTTGTCTCAATCCAAGTAGTGAAAATTCCCTCCAAAATCGCTCAAAACTGAACTCCAAAATCTTGTGAGAACAAGTAACTAAATTTCGAAATAAGTAAAAATGCAGCAGTTGTCCCAGCCCGAATCAGATCCTAAATGATCTCGAAACTCACGTTTGATAAGCCCAACATGATCCTTACGAGATTGCACCCAAGATAGCTTTTTGAATCACAGAATTTGGCCTTAGAACGAGGGAGATGTGATATTTTGAAGCTTTAAAGGAAGTCTGAAAATTACAGTGACATAAATGGCATTTTCGCAATTATTTACACCAGAAAAAAAACAACAATAAGAAAATCATCATTTTAGCACCCAAAACACATTTAGAACCTTCAGAAAACAAACAATATATGCATTTCAATCATAAAACATGTTATGAACTTGCTCGTGCACTCAAAATATCGAAAAGAGATCATTTTAACCCGATATTGATCATGGTCAAACTCCAAATTTTTAACTTAACTAATTTCTCAACCAATGATTCAAAACACACCTGAGCCCCTAGAGAACTCATCCAATCATACCAACAAGTATATATTATCCAAACTTATCCAAAGCCACAAAACACCGACGGGAACATCACAACAAAGAATCGAGGCTCAAACCGAATAAAATTTCTCTGAAGTTGTTAAATTTTCATTATTTCAAAAGAGTGTCTGAATCATACGTAAATACTTCGGATTACTTTCAAATTTTGCACACAAGTTCAATTCAACTATATAGATCTATCCAAAGTCTCGGAACACCAATTGGAGTCCAATAACATCAAACCCAACTCTTGATCAAACTTATGAACTCTTAGGTTCTTCAAATTGCCAATTTTGGACAAATAATGTCAAATTCTTCTAGGAACCTCCAAAACCAAATTCGAACATATGTACAAGTCCAAATCATCATACGAACCTATTGAAATAATCAAAACCCGATTCCAAATCCGTTTAAAGTCAAAACTTGGTCAACTCTTCCAACTTAAAGTTTTCAAATCAAGAGTCATTCTTCAAAATAAATCCCGAACCACTCGAAAACCAAAACAGACCATACACTCAAGTTATACATCATATGAAGCTACTCAAAGTCTCAAACCACCAAATAAAATGCTAAAGCTCAAAAGGATCGGTCGGTCGTTACATCAATCTCATTAATACAAAGAAAGATATCATTGTAATGACAAAGCTTGTGACATTTTAGCATTATATTTTTAATCCCTGTCTCTAATGCATGAGTACAAGCCATTCTCATTTAAATACGACATTTAAACATAATGTTTTCATGTAATTTGTGAGAAACACACAAAATGGTGCAAAGAGGATATATACAGAATCATAGTTCTCAACACATTCTCTTCTAACGCGCCAGAATTGAAAATTCTGCCAGAGGTAGAAGAAACTACTATCACTAAACTATATAGATCGCGATAACTACGTCCAAGCTTAGATCATATTCTTTAGATATCTACCAAACCATGTTTCTCTTGATATTTTTTAACATCAGGAGGAGGAAAAGGGTTTGGGGGGAGGGTAAGAGGGGATACAACGCTACTAATGAGTTCTGAACCCCCCACCTAAACTGCGGAAAAAAATGAGCTCACCAAGTCAGCTAGCTCTCAACCCCTTCTCTTATTTTTTTCAACATTGGCTTCAACACATTGATCTTTTGAATTTATTTTTCAGCTTTTAAGTAGTTTATTGTCCAGATTTCCTCTTTAATAAGGAAGAAGTAGTACAGATATTTTATAAAAGAGAAAGTAACAAAAAGTCTCTATGAGTTTAAACTGCTTTACAGAAGTAAGTCATCAAGAAATGGGGTGCTAAATGGTAGATTGACCATCCCAGAAGCCACAAGAAATGCAAGTATCCACAAGGGTAGAATCCATTTAAACACAACAACTAAAATCTTCTTTCCTGTGACAACAAACAAAAATTCAAGATTGTTAAGTATTTAATAAAAGAAGTAAATATAAAAGGAATTTACTACCAGCAGAGGCAGATGTGTCTTCAGTTTTATCAATAAGCCATTCACCAGTTTCCCTTAGCTTCTTTTCCACATCTCCTTCAGAATTTGACAAAATTGAATCAAACAAGGTCTTGCTCTCCTTTGCTTCCCTTAACAAATCAGAGCAATGAATCTTTTCTTAGATTAGCTTAGCTAGACAATATTTTTGAAAGATTCAGCAAAATAGCAACACCAAGATAGTAGTATGTTGAAAAAAGTAAAGTGTACTTGCCTGCTGGTATCTCTGTCTCGGAAAATGCCAGCACCAATGGCTCTTTCAATCTCTGCAACTGAAAGTTGCCTTTGATTCTGCTTCTTTTTCTTCTGCAGCTCCAGTCTTGGTTGGGATTTGAGGAGTGGAGGGTTTAAGTTATTTGAAGAAGGAGAAGGAGATGGAAGAGAAGATGAAGGGTCAGTGGGTCGAGATGAAGATGCAAGTATTTTCCGAGGGTTTGCCACAGAGATGAACTTTAGCCCAATCATTTTGGATATGTTTGTTTACACTTTTTTTGTTGTAGAATGAAATTGTCTTAGCAGTTGTATTTGTGAGGAATTCCTCAAAAATATCCCATGGATCGTCTTCTTTGCAGGGAAAAATTCAATATTCTTATTACGGCAGAGGACCAAATATATCATTTACTTTCGAAAATAGTATAAGAATATCCCTCATTATACTATTGGAATATATATACCCTTCCCGTCATACTTTGGAACAAATATACCCTTGGATGGAGTACCACGTGTCAGCACCAGATGAAAACGACCCATTTCTTTTTTTTACCCGATTCGTTTTAAAAAATACACCATCCGATCCGTTTTAAAATTCAGTTTTTTTAAAGCATAAATTTTGTAAAAACTGAATTTTTTTTGGTAAAAACTGAAAAAAGAAAAAAAAAAGAATTTACAAAATATATATTTTTAGGTCTTTTCAGTTTTTTAAAAGTATTTTTTTTGTAAAAACTGAAAAAACAAAATCTTTTAAAAATGCTTTAAAAACTAAAAAACATATATTCTGTAAAAAATGGAAACAAAAAAAAGAATTTGCAAAATATATATTTTTAAGTCTATTCGGTGTTTTTAAAGTATTGTTTTTTGTAAAACCTGAAAAAAAAATTAAAAACTGGAAAACAAAAACTCCTAAAACAGTGGACTACATATGCATTAGTTTTAAAAAAATAAAAATATTTTGCAAAATATTTTTTTTTCCAGTTTTTACAAAAAGAAATACTTTAAAAAACTGAAAAATATATATTTTGCAAATTCCTTTTTTTTCAGTTTTTACAGAATATATATTTTTCAGTTTTTAAAGTATTTTTAAAAAAATATTTTTTTTTTTAGTTTTTACAAAAAGAATACTTTAAAAAAACTGAAAAGACTTAAAAATATATATTTTGCAAATATCTTTTTTTTTTTCAATTTTTACAAAAAACACTTCCAGTTTTTACAAAATATATGCTTTAAGAATTTTAAAACGGGTCGAGTGGTGGGTTTTTTAAAACGGATCGGGTAAAAAAAAAGTGTCGTTTTCATCTGGTGCTGACATGTGGCACTCCATCCAAAATAAGGGTATATTTGTTCCAAAGTATGACGGGAAGGGTATATATAGTCCAATAGTATAATGAGGGATATTCTTAGACCATTTTCGAAAGTACAGGG
>AWOL01S0040349.1:11651-24677 GCA_000715115.1 Nicotiana otophora
AAAAAAAAGAAATAGGTCGTTTTCATCTGGTGCTGACATGTGGCACTCCATCCAAAATAAGGGTATATTTGTTCCAAAGTATGACGGGAAGGGTATATATAGTCCAATAGTATAATGAGGGATATTCTTAGACCATTTTCGAAAGTACAGGGCATATTTGGCTTTTGCGATTCTTATTATTGGTTTTGGACTATTTCTCAATTTGCATGTGTTATCCTTGTACAAGACGCCCAAATTTTCTCTCTATCATTCTAATTTCCTTTTATATAGTGAACTACCGTATTTTAGGGTATATCTTTTTTATACTTTCACCATATGTTAAGGTTGTTGAACATGCTATTCAACTAATAATTGTAATATTTTACGAAACCGTAAGTAATTATGAAAATTTCCGTGGATGTCAATTAATGGATTTCACAAGATAATGATTTTGGAACTTATTTCAGCTTGTAACCACTTATTAAATTATATAAGTTTGAAAAATAAGTATGGGTCTCATTTAATTAATGATTATAAGAATAATAATATCTCTTTTTTTTGGTTCAGCTTTGGAAAAACAATTTAGTTTTCAAACAAAAAATAAAGAACTAAACCCAATTCTTTGAAGGCCACACAGTTGTCTCACATAGCATTAAATATCTGTTCCTGGCTCAATTCACAAAATTCTCTCATCGAAGAAGAGATCAGCTTGAAGACTAAATAGAGGGTTTTGTATAAAGAAGGGTTCTATGACTAACAAGATGAACTCATAATTCTTATATTACAACTGGTAAGAATTTAGCTGAATTCATCCAATGTGACCTTTGCGTTAGTACAAGTCTTCTCAAAATTGGCACAGCTCCTGCAGCTATAATCGCAGCATGATTCTCACTGTCCATGCTCAAATTATTACAGTATTGCTAGAGATGCTTCAACAGCTCGTTCACTCCCATTTTGGAGCAGCTTCACCAATGTAAATATCCCTCCCTCGGCAGCCACGGCTCTGATTTGAGAACCTTTAGCAGTAACTTTGTAAAATGAGATGCATTTACTTTACGACAGAACTGCTCAAAGTCCAGCAGTCTTGTAAGTAGCCGGGATGCTGCAGCTATCGCATGACCAGCCTCTTCAACCTCAAGCGCATGAAGTTCCGGGTTCTGCAGATCTATTTCAGATTCCGCGTCTGCAATATCATGATGAATCCAGCAAGTTATTTATTTCCAATAGAATTTAAGGCAAATATTCTCAAGTCTTGATAGAGGCTAGTATTTAGCATAGGATCCCCACACCACCAAAGTAAGAAAATTGACTAAATTTCATCAGATCATCCACCGTGCTTCTAAGTTTTCTTCGTTTAGCCAAGTAACATAAATTAGGAACGAGCTATTAAATGGCTAACATGTCAAACTGTGCAGAATCATCTTTTAGAAACTACTTGAAACAGCCTCCAGTATGCTGGCTACACTACATAAATCAAAAGACTAAAGCAAGTCTCTGCAGCCCATGAATGTGAAAACCCTATGCCAAAAATTTCTTGTCTTAGATAAACAGATTAAGGCAGATCACTGACCACCAATTTATCTTCCAGTTGCTGCTTAAAGAATGATTTACTCAGTACCGGCCTGAGGAAAACAGTGAACTGGTCACAAATGTAAGAACTCCCAAGTCATCTGTAGTCTACAGGTTTACTCAGTTACAAAAATCAACTTGTGGTGGTTAAGAATGAGCATTTCCACAGAACTAAAGAGAAATATATACAACATAACAGTAAAGCAATGAACACAAAAGGCACACCGCTATTGTCAAGAACTTGGTATATGCTGAGCACTTCTGGAGTTTGGACATTTCCTCACCAAAGAAGCTCAGAGACACATGAACAATAATATTGGTGAATTTGCTAAGCATACTCAGGGTATTTGAAGCATAGACAAATAGGATGAATGAAAAAACTGAAATGTGGAAAGTAGAATTGTACATGTACCCAAAGAGAGAGAGAGAGAGAGAGAGAGAGAGAGAGAGAGAGGGGGGCGATTGGCAAGTGAGTGATAATAATTTGGTGTAAATGGAAAATGTTGTGGATCACAACTGAATCCAAAATGTAACCAGTACAGGCCTGAGGTGAACTAGGAAAACTATTAATTGTAACTTGTAAGTTCTTGGGGCGTAATTTGTGGCTTAAATGCCAGAAAAGAACATCCTAATCTCCTACTTTGGTAGTAGGAGGCACTACTTTTGAAATTTACAAGCACATTGACATTCCTTGAAATCAAACAGAAACCATGGTTTCCTTCTTCAAGGTAGTATTCTCCAGAAGATTTCCTAAGATTTCCATATTACCATGTTATGTTGAACAGCAGCAGTTACAGACTACTACGTACTTCAAAGAAGGATCAAGAAACCTACTAAAAGGGAAAAGTGAAGCCACACTTTCTGACAGACTGGGCCTTAATGAGGATTGCGGGCAAGTAATCTCTCATACCATTTAAAGTTCTCTGCTGGAAAACAGCATCCAGCCCACTTTCCAGGTCAACGGACAGGATCTTTTCCGTGCATGACTCAATAACTGCGGCGAACTCAAGGATTGAAGCAGATTTCCTCTGCAAATCTGCGGATGACGTCCTCATGATATCAACTAGGCGAGATAGAACAGCAGAATCTAAGAGATCCACCACATTGGCAGTTTCCAAGCTGCAAAAATGAAACTCAGAGTTTGATTCACCATGAAATAGTGAATTGATTCATCTTACATCTGCTGTAACACCAACTAGTATGAAGCACTTAATACAGTCCTACATTTTGAAAATCTCAAAACTGGTGAAGATGATCAACTGCTCGTCTGCAGCACAAACAAATGCCTTTTTGATGAAGTAAAGATAATTGCAACATGAACAATGTTGTTATTATGCAACTTTAATTACACAATGCATTTACCATGTCAACAAAATCAGTTGGAAGAATACTTCCACCAAAATTGAGAAGGAACCGAAACTTCCCCAGATATACCCTTTACCCTTTGTCCAGTCAAAATAAAAGGATGATGAAGGAATGAGTCTTTGTACCTAAGAGCATAAAGTTTACACAATCATTTTTAATCGTAACCTCCGAAATCCCAATAATTCATGTAGACATGATGACCATCACCTTTATATATTGCGAGTTACAAATCAACATCAACTCAAACCAAAATAACGCAAGTTCCAACTAGTGCCCCAACCAACTTAACAGTTTCGTCGTTGTAGACATAAAATTTATTAAGTTTAATCCATATAAAATTTGGGTTGAATCTTAGTTTTATTTGGGTTGAATAATCAATTTGGACTTTACATTAAATTAGTCCATTTTATTATTTTCAAGCCCAAGGTCCATTTCATCTTAAGGCCCAGACTCATGCCATGTGTCAAGTGACATGGCATATTTAGTCAAACTCAAAGCCAACAAGATCACGCCACGTGTGAAATGATGTGGCAATCCCAGCCTAAATTAGTGACCAATCAAGAGTTGCCAAGTGTCTAAAATGACATGTCTTGGCCAATCACAAGCAAGTTTATCACATAACTTATGTGATAAGTTCGATGACTCACATGAACCAATCATAATCAAGCAAGAGAGTTCATATGTAGCTGGATTAACCATCCTCTACCATTATAAATAGAGGGGTTACATAACTCTTTAAGGACATTAAGAGTTGGAGAAGAGAATTCCGCTATTGGTGAAGGCAACCGCAAACAGAGAGATCAATCATCAAGTGCAAAGTTCTTCGACAAAGGAGTGATTAACGGAGTTCTTCCGGAGATCAACCCGAAACAACGAAGCGCCGCTCGACGTTCTTGGCGATTAAATACATCACAAGGAGGTCTGCATCATCCTACATTCGAGAAAGATATTTTTCAAGCCCTCGAATCACGGAGAATTTCAAAGAGGAGAACCAAGGGATACATAGAATTGTACTCACAAATATTCATCAATAAAATATCTTTTTCTTCATATTATTTTTGTTGCAGTTTATTTTCCGTACTACGAAAATTAGTTGCGAACAAATTTTGGCACGCCTAGTGGGACAAGTTCTACCCTTCATCTCTTCCTTTTATAAGTTGAAAACCACAAACTTCAGATCTACTGCTGCAGTGGCCTTCCGGAAGTATGATGATGTTCCATGCAAAGATGATACTGCCGCATCTGTTGAGCTCAGCCATGTTGGCCCGATCACTCGAAGCAAGTTCAAGTGATCTCAAAGAAGAGCAGATCTCACATGACGTCTGCAACTACAATCTTTGGGGGCAACACCTCATTCTTGCTATTTGACGAACTTTCTCAAACAGCCTCCAACCTTGGTGGATTTGAGGATTTTGTGGATTCTTCAGTTTTAACGAAAGTCAACGCCTTAATGACTGACGCAACTAACGTGGACGAAAAGTTTGCCATGATGGAACAGACTATAGGAGTCTTGAAAAAATCTGTTGAAGACAAAGACCTTCAGATCGCTCAACTCATGAACAAATTGGAGGCCTATGCACCTGGAGAGTCGAGCTACGTCCCTCCTCGTTCACCTGTCTTCACCTCGCAAAAAATGGTTATTGAGGAATCGCTTGCCAAGTTCAGCATTCAGAAGGAAAAGAAATCCACTCCAGTTGCTGCGTTATCTGTCCAACAATTGAAAGACATAATAACAAACAACATCACAGCTCAATATGGCGGACCATCACAAAGTTCGTTGTACTACTCTAAGCCTTATACTAAGAGGATTGATTGTCTAACTATGCCAACCAATTATCAACCACCAAAGCTGCATCAATTTGATGGCAAAGGAAACCCAAGGCAACATATTGCCCACTTTGTCGACACTTATAGCAATGCTGGAACGCATGGTGACATTTTGGTAAAACAATTTGTTCGTTCGCTGAAAGGGAACGCATTTGACTGGTATATTGACTTGGAGCCCGAGTCCGTTGATAGTTAGGAGCAACATGAGAAGGAATTCCTCAATCGGTTTTATAGTACCCGAAGAACTGTAAGCATGATAGAGTTGACAGGCACCAAGCAAAGGAAAGACAAGCCCGTGGTGGATTACATCAATCGTTGGAGAGCGCTAAGTTTGGACTGCAAGGATCGCCTTTCAGAAGTATCTAACGTGGAGACGTGCATTCAAGGAATGCACTGGGACCTTTTGTACATCCTACAAGGGATCAAAACGCGAACTTTTGAAGAACTTGCAACGCGAGCACACGACATGGATTCAAGCATCGCAAGTCATGGAGAGGCATCTCCATTTGCTGATCAGAAGGAGTTTAAGAAAAATGTTACATCAAAGAACCAAACCAAAGAATCTATGGCGGTGAAAGCAACTTCTGTGAAAGTCACGACCAAGCAAAAGGTGAAGGAGGATAAGACCCCGAGTCAATATCCCAAAGAGGAGAAACGTCGTCCCACCTTGAAGGAATTAGAGGCTAAGGTTTATCCGTTTCCAGATTCAGACGTACCCACAATCATTGATGAATTGCTGGCCAAGAAATTCATCGATCTCCCTAAATCAAAAAGGCCTGAGAAAATTGGTAAAGTTGGCGATCCAAAATACTACAAGTTTCATCGCGTCATTAGCCACCCTATAGAGAAATGCTTCGTCTTGAAGGAGAAAATCATGGCTCCTGTAAGTGAAGGAAAAATTATCATAGACATGGATGAAATAGCAAAAGCAAATCATGCAAGTACCGCCCTCGAGGAAAAGAAGTGTTCAAGGTTGCAGAACATGTCAAGCACTGCCTTCTTACAATTTGGAAGTTTCGAGCCCGTTGAAGTTGATCTTCCAAGGAAAACTCTTGAAGGTTCACTAGAGCTGGACATCGAGTCCAAAGACAAAAACGATGAGGGTTGGACTCTAGTCACTCACAAGAAACGAAAACATCAAGCAATTATGAGGCTACGACTTCCTAAGCCAAAAGCAAAAATGAGCGATATGGATAAGCTACAAACACCAAAAATTATCAAATCTTCTATTAGCAAGAAGATTAACGGTACCTTATCGCCGAAGTTCTGAAAGACCATCACATTGCATGAATTCTTTCGTGGAAAATTCCTTTATGGAGGTCATGTTGGTGCAACTCATGTATTTTCTAGTACCGATGAAACAAAGGAAAGCAACGATGAGCTTGGTCCAATGAAAACACAAGAACATCATGATAACGGAAAATTTATCACAGTGTTGTTGTAACGACCCGACCGGTCGTCTTGAACATTTGAACTTCGCTCGGTAGTTTACAGGCATGAGTAGCTCTGTATGAGGTATTTTGACTTGTGTGAATCGTCGGTTTGGTTTTCAGGTTATTCGGAACTGATTTGGAAGAATGATTCTCAACTAGGGAGTTTTAAATTCGAAAGAGTTGACCAAGTTTTACTTTTTAGCATTGACTTCGGATTGGAATTTTGATGGTTCTGTTAGCTCCGTTGGGTGATTTTGGTCTTAAGAGCGCGTCCGGATTGTGATTTGGAGGTTCGTGGTTGAATTTGGCTCGAAATGGCGGAAGTTGAAATTTTGAAAAGTTTGACCGGGAGTAGACTTTTTTATATCGGGGACGGATTCCGATTCCGAAAGTTGGAGCACGCCCGTAATGTCGAATGTGACTTGTGTGCAAAATTTGAAGTCATTTCGGATTGATTTGCTATGTTTCGGCACTAGTTATTGAATTTGAAAGTTCAAACTTCATAGATTTCGATTTGAGGTGTGATTCGTCATTTTTATGTTGTTATATGTGTTTTGAGGCCTCGAGTAGGTCCGTATTGCGTTATGGAACTTGTTGGTATATTCGGATGGGGTCCCGAGTAGCTCGGATGAGTTTTGGACGAGGTTCAGATCATTTTTACTTCATGTTGCATTGTTGAAGGCTGCTGGTTCTGGTATGATCGCACCTGCGGTTAGTTTGCGCAGGGATGGCCGCAGAAGCGACAAAGGCATCGTAGATGCGAGATGAGAGCTGGATGAGGAGGCCCGCAAAAGCGGAGAAAAGGGCACATGTGCGGATGCGCAGGCGCGTCGAGTGGAAGTGCAGGTGCGAGTGTCTTCGCAGATGCGGAGTTTGATAACGCAGGTGCGAGGGTTGCTGGACAAGGCCATTTTTCGCAGATGCAATGTTTTTCCGCAAAAACGGTAGTCACAGATGCGACGAATTGTCCGCAAATGCGGAATCGCTGGGCAGAAGCTATATTATCGAGGGTTTTGATTCTTTCTTCATTTTGGGAGCTATGGAGCTCGGATTGAGGCGATTCTTGAAACAATTTTCACCATATGAAATGGGGTAAGTGTTCTCTACTAGATTTTGGTTATATTTCCTTAATCTATCTTCGTTTTTGGTAATTGGATTGTGAAATTTAACGAGGAAATTGGGTTTTTTGGCCTAAAGTTTCATAATATGAATTTTTGAGTTTTGAACATCGAATTGGAGTCGGATTTGAGTGAAACTAGTATGGTTGGACTCGTAATTGAATGGGTTGTTGGATTTTGTAAATTTTGTCGGGGTCCGAGGTGCGGTCCCGGGTTAGGCTTTTGGCCGGTTTTGGGCTTTTGATTCAAGATTTGATCTTTTTTTATCGGGATTGGTTCCTTTAACATTGTTTGATGTACTTGAGTTGTTTTTGGTTAGTTTTGAGCGGTTCGTAGGTCGGAACGCGCGGGATGGCATTTTGGAGCATCGCTTGGCTTGCTCGTGTTGGAATTGGCTTGTTCGAGATAAGTAACTCTTCTAAAGTTAGTGCTGAAGATATGAAACCCCGTAATACGTGTTATGTGATTGGTATTGAGGTGATGCATATGCTAGGTGACAGACGTGTGGGCGTGCATGTAAATTGGGACTCCGTTGTTTCCATGGCACTGAATAGTGGCCCTATTTTGTTGATATCCCTGTTTTCACCATGTGATAAAGTAATTGAGTTGTCAATCATGCTAGAGATCATATTTAGGCTTTATGTCGATACTGTTGGGACCCATAGTGGTCGTTTCTTGTTGTCATCTCACTGATTTCATTGATATTTCGTACTCAGTCATATTCATGCATTCATCATATCTCAGTTGTTATTTACTGATGCATCATATCATTATTGTCGGGCTAGTTTCATGACATTGTGAGCCCGTGAGTGAGACTGGAGAGATTGATGACTGAGTGAGGCCGAGAGCCTGATTATGAGTGACAGTTATGGGATCGGGCTGCACGCCGCAGCATGTTATATTGATTTATGCCTGGATCTGGCTTATGATAGCGCTTGGGCTGTAGGAGCCCTCCGGAGTCTGCACACCCCGAGTGAGCGCAGTTGATTATATTGAGGGATAGATCTTCCCTGGACATGGATCTTGTCCGAAGCATTTATATACCTGGAGATGGATCTTCTCCATGGGGCCGGATTGGCCTTCCTCGGTACTGAGTGGTTGATGGTCAGTGATGTATATATTCCTGGATGGATCTTCCCTGGGCCGTATGGGCCATATACAGTACTGAGTGATTGAGCATGATGAGTGGAAAGTGTAACTGTGAGATTAAGTACTCTGAGAGTGTGAGTACATGATTATCTCTGAGATACATGGCATTGGCATGCACACATGACATACCGGCATAGAGATGCATTTTTCCTCATGTTGTACGGTATCACGTCATTCATGACTTTATTTTTTACACACATTGATATGTGGGTATAGAGAGGTATTTCACACTTGCTATCTGGAAAGAAAATAAAACATCTTATTTATTGTGGAATGGATATTTGGAAAAATTCTTACTCGTATTTGTGGCATCTTCGGTAAAAGATTTGGGTTTTCACTAAGATATTTGAAAAGCATGACTATTTTCTGGAACTGTGAACGAGCTGAGCATTTTACTTCTGAGATACATCTTTTATTACTTGTATTATGTTGTTATGAACTATTGTGGGATATTGGTATTGGACCCGACCTTGTGTTAACTCGTCACTACTTTCAACGTAAGGTTAAGTTTGTTACTTATTGAGTACATGGGGTCGGTTGTACTTATACTACAATTCCGCACCTTGCGTGTAGATGTTGGTTGCTAATGTTGCTGTGTTCGATGGGAGCTGGATTGAAGATGTACCTGTATCACGGTTGCAGCTGCCCCTTGTTCGTGGTAGCCTTAGATCTATAAAACTTTGTTTATGTACTTTTCAAACAGACGATGTATTTATTTCATTTCAGCTTTGTAAATTCTATTCTTAGAAGCTCATGAATTGTACTACCAGTCCTTAGGGAATGTATAAGATTCAGATAATTTCTTTACTTAACTATCTTATTAAATATCAATTGAAATTGGATAGTTGTTAATTGGCTTACCTAGCGGGTTGAGTTAGGTGTCATCACGACTAGTGGATTTAGGGTCGTGACAAGTTGGTATCAGAGCTCTAGGTTCATAGGTTCTACAAGTCATGAGCAAGTGTCTAGTAGAGTCTTGCGGATCGGTATGATGACGTCCATACCTATCTTCGAAAGGCTACAGGACATTTAGGATATACTTCCTATCTTTCTTTTCTTATCGTGCGACATTGATTCAGTTTGAAACGTAACCCTTTGAATTCCTTCCACCATTCGTATGCGCACATGAACGCTCGGTATCAGCTGTGCAATGACGGCTTGTGATTCCATGGTTGAGGTGCGAGATGTGATTTTGGCGTGCTGATGATGGGCCAGGCTGGAGGACTTGAGGCCGGGTTTTGACTGTAGCTTGAGCACGGAGATTTCGATTGTGTGAGCACGTGCTTTTAGGACTTATACGTCCGGTAGTGTCCCTATGAGTGGAATTTGTGGCTCGATGAGCGATAGAATGGCTACGTGGTGAGTATGATGTGACTGCGAGATGTGCTCAGATTGTTCGAATGTGACGACAAGAGTTTACTTGAGATGTAGAAAGTACTATGGGGTGTCTGATTTCTGTCTTAATTTGGCGTATGGTTTATGGGTGTATTGAGGGATCTCGCATGTTGTTTAGTTGTGGAGTGAAATAGATTTTCATGTCTTGTTGATGAGTTCAGAATCGAGAAGATTAAGTGATTGCGTAGTAGTCGTGACTGTGGAAGGGTGTAGAGAGATGTCAGTTTGAGGCAAAGCAGGTGGGTTATCCCCTGTGAGGTGTCCTGAGGTTGTGTGATCCCTAAGATGTTTTGTAGAGAGTTCTCTTTTACCAGTGAATGATATATATTGCAATTTGAGTTTGGATCGCCTGTGGAAGTTGGCTTAACTATCACGAGAATGAACGCGATATTTGCAGATGATTTGAGGTACTAGATGGTTTGTGTTGCATGAGCAGATGAAGGATTTAATGGAATCTCACTGTGGTATTATGGTCGTAATGGGGTATGGTTATTGTAAGTAGTCAGATGTTTTATTCCATGGCTTTGAGCCAAGTGGGGGAGTCTGCTATCGACGAGTTGATTGCACGATTATGTGTTGTATTGGTTTCGATTTGGGGTATACTGGTGAATTAATTATGACTTGCAGAGGTCGAGATCGAGGATGACTCGGGTAAAGGAATTTCTGGATACAGGTTGTATTACACTCTATAGGTATATGAGAATCACAAAATAATTGAGTGGTTATTCGCGATGGATGTAGTGTACATGGAGTAGGAATTTGCTCGGTTGCATAGGAGTGTGGGTTATTCTTTACTCCCTTGGGTGTTGGTGTGCTAATGGGGCACAGGTTGTTCGGTCCGTTTGGTCGGTTTAATTAAGATTTGAGTATAGTGGATGACTCTCGAGAATGGTTCTAATGGATTCAAAATTTATATGTAGTGACTTGGAATTTTCAAGATTTGTATATGGCTAGAAACTGGGAGTTGCATTGGATGGTGTCGAGACTTGTGGCATTTTATATCATTGTGGATTGTGCATTTCAGTATCAAGAAGGTGAAGGAAAAAGTTTTAGGTTCACATAAGGTCTCTTTAGAGTGGGTGTCTCGGTTGTGGTGTATTGGGGTGCTTAAGAGGAAGTCAGCGGCTTATGGGCCTTAGGCGTTGTGGTTTTATACTAGGGTCTCTTGTGTGGTGAATTTTGGTTAAGGATCGTGGTGTTCCAGCAAGGAGAAGTATCAATTTGAAGGCAATTTGGAAGGGACTTTGAGAAATAGGACTGTGTGGTAGTAGGTTGGATCAGTACAGTAATGGATATAATCGGTTCTTTGGATCTTATGATGTGGCTAGTCTCTACAGGTGTTTCGTGGCAATGCTCTTGGGTTTTGGCAACCTGCGTGGCTAGGTTGAGTTTAAAAGATTCGGTTCAGATAGCTTGGTTACGTACAAATGGGTTTCGAAGAGTTCTCAATGGTTTTTACCAAGGTTCGAGGGGTATATTTCCTGCTAGCGTGAGGAGCATGTGGTGTATAGTGAATTTCTCCCGGATGAAATCAAATGAAAGGTTTCTGATTTATCGGGTATGTATTCTGCTTGGAACTCAGAGTTGATTATGAGATTCCTGTACTGTTCACAGGATGGCATGGTAGATGCAGTGTTGTGTGGGATTGAGATTTGCATGTGCAAGGTCACAGGTCAGTTTGGAAGGGAAGGGCATAGATTCGTAGGCAGCATGGACGGTTTCAGATGAATAGGTAACCGATATTACTAATCGGTATGGCCTAATGATAGTATACATTTCAGAAAGGGCAATGTGTTTTGATTTATGGATACTTCATTGGTATTGCGATACTTTCCTGGTTGATTGACTGTTGATGTTCAAATTTTGCTAGATGGCACGGAAGAATTTTAGAAGTATTCCTCGTGGGATGATCATGTGTGAGAGATGTGTTAGACATTCGGGCGGTGGAGATAAAATCAGAAATGATGATTCGTGTGTTTTATGGATTTGGAAACCGGGAGCTTTCAGGAGCAGATTGTTTCATGGTTGTGGACTGTGAAGTCATGGCCGAAGCTAGCCAGGTGATAGTATGTGTTATGATTCAATCATTGTGGGCTTTCGGAGGGTTATTAATCTATTTGTGGGTGACCAGAGTCGATTTGGGAGGGGATCCATTGGTAGGCCCAATTAGGATGTGTATTCTATACCGAGCCGGATTGGTTGGTTCCATACTGCTATTTGTTGAGGGATGTGTCATTCGGTTGTTGTTGAGCTTATTCGTGATCTGAAAGGATGTGCGAGTTACTCTTCTATGCTACGAGGAGTTGTGATTCGTTGGCTCAGTGTTGTAAATAGCGCTCGCCTCAGCGCTAATAGCGTGAGGCGATGCGATGCGAGCTGCTAGCGCCATTTTTCTCTGTTGCATGGCGATTTCAGAAAGGCGAGTGCCTTTGCCTATGTAGCGAGAGGCGCTGCGATGTGCGAGGCGATGTGTAGCAGCGCTTTTTGAAAAAAAAAAGGCAGCGCCCAAACGACGATTAAAATACAAATTAGGGCTTGGGTTTTTCACTTCTTTCTCCTTCAACAACCATCAGCGCCATTTGTTTTTTCGATCAATAAACCAAATATTAGGGCTTGGGATTTCATCTTTTTTTTAGTTCATCAACGACATCATAACCCAGGTATGTTGTCCATTTCTTCTTTCTTCTTCTCCTTTCTTCTTCTAGTTTCTGCTATCCATTTTTTTTCTTCGGCCATTGCTGTCAAATTTTTTTTCTTTCTTCTTTTTCCTTTTTTCTTTCTTCTTTCTTTCTTCCTTTTTCTTCTTTTTTTTGGCTATGTTGTTCGAGCAAGTAGCAGAGAGTTCTTTGAGGTTTGAGCTAGCTTTATATCTTTCTTTCTTCCCTTCCTTTTTCTTCTTCTCTTCTTTTTTTGTTTTGCTCTGTTTTTTTAATCATGGATACGGGCAGAGGCAGTCAGACACAGAGCTTCTTCATAGTTCAAATCAAACCTAAAATTTACTCTTTTTTTCAGTTAGTCTTATAGAACAGAATTAATTGCATATAGATGTTGCTTGTTTTAGTTTATGAATCTACTATGACTATCTATTAAATTTTTAAGTTTTGAATTGATATATCTATTAATATATTATTGCTATTGAGTTTTTAGTGTTTTATATATATATATATATATATATATATATATATTATATT
>AWOL01S0040349.1:41492-62421 GCA_000715115.1 Nicotiana otophora
ACCAAAAAAATATATTTTCAGTTCTGTTTTTTTATTTTCAATTTACACTTTCGAAATTTTACGAGTTCCAAAGTTATGAGTTCGGAGGTTTATGTGTTTGGAAGTTTGCAAATTTAAAAATTATAAAGTTTACGGGTTCGAAAGTTTAGCGGTTTAGAAGTTTATGAAATTTGTGGGTTCGGAAGGTTGTTGGTTCGAAAGTTTATGGATTTATGTTTATTGTATCTAAATTAAAATTTATGAATACTCTTGAGAAGCTATTTTCCTTAATTTGCGTACTAAATACCGTAAAATGAGTAATATTGCTACTTGTTTTCCAAGAAAATATTTTCTACGGAAACTATTTTCCGTTATACCAAACACAGCCTTTGTCCTTAATATTTACATGACACTCACGATGTTAAGGACATCATGTCCTTAATATTTACACAACACTCATGAAGTTAAGGACATTATGTCCTTAACATTTACACTACATTATGAAGTTAAGGAGAGGATGTCCTAAAGTTTAAAACAGAAGGTGCTAATTCAGGACATTTTGTCCTTAATATTTACACAGCACTCATGAGTTAAGGCCATAATGTCTAGTACAGAGGTATTTTTATCCGGGCGGGCAAAAGTTTATTAAAGCACTGGCTAAAGAGTAAATATATGTTAAACAGTTGCTTAAGAGTAAATATATCTCTAAGTAGTGGCTATCTGTGTGCTTCCCCCCTAAACTTCCTTTAATGGGCTTAGCCTAAATGGGCCATTAAGGGGAAGGTAGAGTGGGGTTATTTACAGAAAATGACAAAAAATTACCTACAATTTTCATATGGCGCTCAGTTTTGTGCCAAACGTTGATTTTATACCCACTTTGGTTTGTTCTTTGCATAGTTACCCTCCACTTAGTTAAAAATGTAGCGAAAAGACGATTTTTTCCTTTCCATTTAAAAGGCGTCTTTCGTCTGTATTTCTAGGTTTCTTTCTATCAATGTTTCTCTCTCTCTCGTCTGTGTTCGTTTTTCTAGTTAAATTTTTAGATTTCTCTGACAGAAGAACAACAGTCTTTTTTTTCGACAAGGTTTAGTATCCATTACAGTTATGATTTTAGTATTTCACATTTTTCTATGCTTCAATTCACCTATTATATGGTAATGTAATGATGGTTTTTTTATTTTTGTTGATGTTATGTATGTATGTTTAGTCTAATCATGTTTAATATTTAAAGTAAAGGTAATTAGTTTAAACCCTAGTGTTTCATTGATTAGTGGTAAAATTACTAGTTTTTAGGGTTTAATTTGTGTTATTGGAGCTTTAAGCTCTCATTTTTTGTTATAATTTATTTCTATATGTGTTTTTGGATTAATTGTGATGAATCTAATGATGATGAAATATGGCATTGTTCAAAACTTTATATTTTGAAGTATTCCGAAGTAAGCTCTTTTCTGAGGCTAACTTAAGAGACATGATTTTTAAAGTATTTTGAAGTTAGCTCACAGGCTAACTTCAGATACATAATTCATGAAGTTATATATGTTTATTCTGTGATTTCTTGTGAGGTTGTTTGGTTTATGTTTTGTACATATGTTTATTTTAATCATGTTTGGTGTTTAAAAAAAGACGAATAGTTTAGACCCTTGTCTTTCATTGATTGTTTTTAGGGTTTAACTTGTTTTAGGTTTTGATGCATGTTGTAGTTTCAAGCTATCATTTTGTGTGATACTTTATGTCTGTGGGTGTTTTTGGATTTTTGTAATAAAGCTAATGATGATGAAGTATGACATTGTTCAAAACTTCATATTCTGAAGTATTCCGAAGTAAGTTCTTTCGGGAGGCTATCTTCAGAGACATGATTCATGAAGTGTTTAGAAATTAGCTCTTTTCATAGGTTAACTTCATATAAATATTTTTATGAAGTTATATATGTTTATTCTGTGATTTCTTGTGAGGTATGGTTGTGTTGAACATTGTAGTATTTTCTTAAAACGATGGCACCTAGAAGACAAGAAAGCGGCGTATATGAAGCTGGTAGAGAGCAAGTACGAGGAGGAGAAGAGGACGAATAAAGAGGGGTACAATAAGGCCAAGAAGGAGGCGAAGTTAGAGGTTACATCGGCTACGACTGTAGCGTTTAGACATTTGTATGAATATCTTAGGGATAAAGGTGGGGACAAGAAGCTGTACAGACTAACCAAGGCGAGAAAAAGGAAGGCCCATGACCGAGATCAAGTGAAGTGCATCAAAGATGAGGAAGACAGAGTATTAGTAAAAGAGGCACGTATTAGACGTAGATGACAAACATACTTTCATAAATGCCTAGATAAGGAAGGAAAAAGTTATTGAGTTGGGTGATTTGGAGTACTTCGAGAGTCGTCGAGATTTTAGTTATTGTAGGTGTATAATAATTAAGGAGGTCGATGGGGCTATGCATAAGATGAGTAGGGGAAGAGCGAGTGGGCCAGACGAGATCCCGGTGGAAGTTTTGGAAGAGTGCGGGTATGGAAAACTTGGAATGGCTCACTCGGTTATTTAACAATATTTTTAGGACGAAGAAGATGCCTGAAGAATGGAGGTGGAGTACGATGATTTCGTTGTATAAGAATAAGGGTGATATACAAAATTATAACAAACTATAGGGGTATCAAGGTGCTGAGCCACACCGTAAAAGTTTGGGAGAGTGTGATGGAAGCAAGGGTGAGAAGGAGTGTATCTATTTCTGAAAATTAGTTCGAATTCATGTCGGGGTGTTCGTCTACGGAAGCCATTCACCTTGTAAGGAGGTTGGTAGAGCAGTATAAGGGAAAGGAAGATGGACTTACATATGGTGTTCATTGACCTAGAGAAAGAATACGCCAAACTCCCAAGGGAGGTTCTATAGATATTCTTGGACGTTAGAGGTGTTCATATTGCTTACACTACAGTGATTAAGGACATGTATGATGGATCTAAAATCTAGGTGAGGATAGTGGGGGAGGGAGTCTCGGAACACTTTCCAGTTATGATGGAGTTTCATCAGGGGTCAGCTCTTAGCCCGTTCTTATTTGCATTCGTGATGGACACACTGACGCGACACATTCAAGGGGAGGTGCCTTGGTGTATATTGTATGCATATGATATTGGATTGATTTATGAGACATAAGGTAGTTTAAATGAGAAACTAAAGGTCTGGAGACAAACCCTGGAGTCTAAAGGTTTCAAGTTGAGTAGGACCAAGACAGAATACTTGGAGTGCAAGTTTAGTGACAGGCCCAATGAAGAGGATGTGGACGTGAGGCTTAATACATAAGTTATCCCTAGGAGAGATAGTTTCAAGTACCTTGTGTCTATTATCTAATAAAATAGGGAGATTGATGGGGATTTTGCACATCGTATTGGAGGAAGGTGGGTGAAATAGAGACTCGCATTTGGTGTGTTATGTGATAAGAACGTACCACCTAAACTTAAAGGTAAGTTCTACAGAGTGGTTGTTAAACCGACTATGTTGTATGGAGCAGAGTGTTGGCTAGACAAGAACTCCCATGTTCGAAAGATGAGAGTAGCATAAATGAAGATGTTGAGATAGATGTGCGGGCACACCAGGATGGATAAGATTAGGAATGAATATGTTTGGGCCACGATAGGAGTGCTCCGGTAGAGGACAAGATGTGGTAATCAAGGCTTAGATGGTTTGGGCATGTGAAAAGGAGGAGCGCAAATGCCTCGGGGAGGAGGTGTGAGAGGTTGTCCCTGGTGGGTTTGAGGAGAGGTAAAGGTAGTCCAAAGAAGTATTCGGGAGAGGTGATTAGGCAAGATATGACGTTGTTTCAGCTTAACGAGGACATGACCCTTGGCATGAAGGTGTGGAGGTCAAGAAATAAGGTAGAAGGCTAGTAGGTAGTCGAAAGTATTTCTTTTACATACCAGTAGCATTAGTGTTAGTCTAGTGCGATGTTATTGTTAGATATCTAGTTTTACATGTTGTCCCCTTTACTTCGTTATCTTGTTGTTGTTAATGCTTATGTTACTGCTTTATTTTCATCTTGCCTTGAACGGAGGATCTATCAAAAACATCCTCTCTACCTACCAGGTATGATAAGGTCTGCGTACACATTATCCTCCCCAAAACTTACTTATGAGATTATACTGGGTTTGTTATTGTTGTAATATATTGGTGTAATCCTTATAGATCCCATCTGATGGGTCGCAACTTGAACTAAGTTCTAAGAGGAGAAAGTTATCCCCCCATGTCAGTGATATCCCTCAATTCGATATTTGCTCATTTTCACTTGGCACTACAAGAGAGCCTTGTAGAAGGCGAATCTTCCTTTGTTGCTACTCAAGTAACACAATAATGTCATACGCAAGAGGTAGTTGCAGAGCAATTTGTTGCTATGTGTGTGGATGGTTCAGCTTCATCTGAAGCAACAGTTTAAGTTGATACCGAACAACAGTAGGATGAAGCACATCCAATACCAGCTGAAGTACGTGCTTTAGGGAAAAAGAATCGCAATCTCAGCCATTGGTTGAGAACTCTATATGTCACTCGTAAGACAAAGATAAATGGTGCATATACGAAAAAAGATAAGCATGTAAGACGATGTTCATTCCATTATGTGAAGCAAGATAAACAAATGTTGTAGAGATTTACAAAATAGTTGAAGGCGAGCAAGCGGGAACATGAGTGTACGTTCAATTTGGGTTCACTCACATTGGATAAGTCGTTCCTTTTAGAACTTACAGACCCTAACTCTGATCTTGTGGACGAGGTATGTGACCTGATCCCAAATTAGTTATACACTTCAAATGTCATACTTTATGTTTTCTTTTATGTATATGTTTCTAATATTTTCTAGTTTTTTTTTTGCTTTGTTGAGCATATCGATATTGGTGTATACTATTTGCACAATAAATATTGCTATCACCTTTTGGATTATCCATAATCAAAATGCACTACAATTGATTTGGTTTTCAATAAGTTTGTGGTCAAACTTGCTATAGAGTGTTCGTTAAAAGAGGATAAGAAGAAACTTGCGTCTAAGCAGCTAAAGAGTAAACCTAAGACGAAGAGGGGTAGGAAGAAAGAAGTTGAGGTAGGTGTAACCACACAACCGAATGAACTTAATGAATTCACTTGGTTTGAAGAAAAATTAACTACGTAGAAGATGGCTAATCATGTAATAAGCATTGAACACTCATGTTTAATCTCGTGGGTGTATGTCGATAGAGTGTTTATTTCAATGTGTCTTGATCAAATAGCTGAAGATCAATTATAAACTCATTACTTGTTGGGAGTGTTGGAATTTTAAACAAAATCAATATATGCGTGTATGACTCCTTACACAATGAACCGTACGAGAGGGCAATAAAGCTCATCAAACATTTTACTCGGCTTATCCCGCATATGCTCAAATGTATGAATTTTCGTGGTGAACATAAAGTCTACAAAAACGATGTTACTAAATTTGAGATCAAGTGAATGGTTGCACCCCAACAGGAGAACAAGTATGCACTGGCATATATTTTTCTTTTTAATTTACATGCAACTTACATTTTTGTGTTGTTTTTGTTGAATCTTTCAATTTTCTTGCATGTGTTTGCAGTTTTGATTTCGGTGTATTCACCCTCAAGTTTATTGCATTGCTGATGAAGCAGGAAGATGTTCACAAATTCCAACAGAGTGATGCTACTCTTCAGAAAACAATTGGTTGTCAACCTACTCTTCAGAAGTAGATTATGCGATCACGAAGGGTATCACTAGACAAACCCTTAAGTACTCTATTTCGAGAGTTTTGGTTATTTTATCACATTTTGAGATCTAGAGCTCAGATTTGGGCGATTTTAGAGGGAATTTTCATGATTTGGATTGGGGTAAGTATTATTGACTCAGATTTATTTATTATTCATCGTTGATTTTAGCATTTTGATCGGTCCAAGCTATAATACCCGGTATTTATGGACTAGTACCATACAAGGTACCCCATGACCACGATAGTAGGGTACATAAAGTGTATAGTATTTTAAGTAATTTGAGATAATTCTTAATTATGTGGGTAATTGGTTATTATTGGTTAATGGGGGATTAACTAGTTAACTAAGGAATTGGGGGGAGGGGGTAATTAATTAAGGACTTTGGATATTTATTAGGGGAGGCAACTATCCACGTGGGATTATGAAAGTGTGGCAGCAAATTGCTTGCCAACTAATCTTATAATTAAGGAGGTGGTGGCACCATTTAAATCCATGTGCACCTTATCTCATTTTTGGTTGAAAAATGCTATTAAGAAAGGCTCTCTAACATCACAAATTGGAAGAGACTTATGACTACAAAGTACGGATGAGGTTACAATGAAAATTCAAACGAGATTTCTTAGTATCTTAGCAATGTTATTGAATTGCTCACATCTTAAGAAGAAGGCTTCAGCAAAGATGATTTTGCAATAGCAACGTTATTGCTTCAAGCATTTCATACGAAGTTATACTGCGTAATAGCAACGGGATTTGCAATTCTAAGAGAGCACGGTACAATATTTCTCATAAACATCATACAGATTTTTTCCTACTTCGATCCGCCGTTAAGTGTCTTTTTCGTAATTGACGTGTGTTAGATTGATTGTCAAGAGAATCGGCTCAGGTATGTTAAGGAGATCCCTTCTTTCTTTTTGGCATGATCCATACGATACAAACGAAACGAGTAAACGCACAATTTTCATAAATGACTCTATTCATAGAAGTACTAGGGGTGTCTATTTTCTTGATTCCCCATGTGAATTATTATTATTATATATTCTGTTCATGGGTCTTAGAAAAATACGTATTTGATGAATTTTATCCGAAAGGCATATTGATTTTATGAAATTCCGAGAAACCTTATTAACGCACTTCTTATGCATTTCATTCATTTATACATGTACATTGACCCATGACCAGATGGCATTATATACGCGTATATTATATGTATGTGGGATATGGGAAAAGGTTATGGCGTTATATACGCACCACCATCTGATCAGCTGGTATACATTGACGATTTGCCCACAGTGGCCGAGATGATATGATGGGATACCCTCAGAGGCTTGATGATGTTATGAACGCATATACCTATGCATGGTATGATATTTATACGCATACAAATGACATTATAAATATGAAATGATTCACAGAGATATTCAGACTTACATGTTTAGTCTTTTACTCCATGTTTCTCTATGTCTTTTATTTACTAATTTTCATTCCTTACATAATGGGTACATTATTTGTATTGATGTCTCTTTTGCCTGGGAATGCTGCGTCGCATGACCGCAGGTCCCGATAGACAGGTTGAGAGTCCTCCAAGTAGGCTATCAGCTCAACGGAAGATGTTGGTGCGCTCCATTTGCTCCGGAGTTGCTTATTTGGTCAGTATGATATAGACATGTATTGTTTAGTATGGTCCCGACCTTTGTGGTGTTTATCTACTCTTAGACACTTGTAGAAATATGTCATGTATGTGAAAGATTGTATGGCCTTGTCGGCCTATGTTTAGTGTACGAGTGATCATTTTGGTCTTATAGGACCGTATGTCATATGTATAAGTTTGTTTTACATGTTGGATCATCCAATGTTGAGTGTTTCCTCATGTTTTATTCTAATTATCTGACGACAGCCTCTCTGGCTCATTTATCTATGATAATATGATACGGAAGATACGTTACATTGGTACTCGTTTGAGTAAGGTATCGGGTGCCCGTCGCGGTCCATCGGTTTGGGTCGTGACAAAAGTGGTATCAGAGCAGTTATGTCCTAGGGAGTCTACAAGCCGTGTCTACTAGAGTCTTGTTTATGGGTGTGTTGTGCACCACACTTATAAGTAGGGCATTTAGGACTGTCACTCTTTTTTCTTACTCTAGATCATGTGGTAGAGCTCACTTGTAAGAATTCGAACTCCTAAATTATATTTTATTCGTAATACAACGATACCTACCTCCAGAAAGACAGTTGGTAATAGATTCATTATGGCTGTGGAAGAGTTGAGTCAGAGGAACTCGATTTTGCAGCATGCTTATGATGAGTAAATGTGAGGTCTTCAGCAGAACATGTGTATACTAAGACGTGTAAGCTTCTAGATAAGGAGCCTAAGGTAAGAATATCTATCCACCTATATGGTGAAAAGTAATGAGAGATTCAGAAGGTAGATACAAGTTTCAACAAATAAAAAAGAAGCAAGGTGAAGAAGGGTACGAGGCGCCCAATTAATGAAGATTATAAGTATTTACAATTTAGGCAGAGAAATATAAGCCTTTTGAGTTACCTTCAACAATAACAGATGTATGTACAACCGGCCACCCCATCTCATATATGCCCTATGGGAGATAACACATATGGTTTAAGAGAAGGATGGGATATCAAGATCCGGCTAGGGTAAGAGTAACCCAAAATGATGGATGGATTGTTTGCATTAGCTAACATTTCCGAAGGATATTGCAAATGTGCTAATAGATATCCTTGTGAGACACCCAGATGGTGTACTCTAAAATAGTACAACTAGATATGAGTACTACAAAGATAGGTACTGGAAGCCTGGAAGGGATAAATATTATCTTAATGTGGCTCCCGTCCCTAGTAGAGAGAGAATGTTAGGCAACTCGAAGAGTCAGTGGATGGATCAAGGGGAGCTAAAAGCAAAAGAATGTTTTGTTGAAGTTTTCAGAATAAAGTGATAGACAGAAAGGTCAGCAGGGAAATAATAAGAGAGTTAATGAAGCATTATGAGTAAGATGTGATACATGAATGACAACGGTAGATAAAACAAAAATAGTATTACAGAGTCTATAGCCAAAAGAAGGAAAAGACGAGAGGTGACAGGCCTAGAGACAACAAAAGTGTATAGGCCATAAAGTCATATCCTCATTTCGAGAAATACGTTCATGACTCTAACATGATTAACAAAAGGAAAAGTTAGACCCTAGAGTAATAGAAATCAGTATGGGCTGGTGAACAAGATAAACTAAACATGAATTAGGGATTGAGTGATTTGATAATAGTCGGCATCATGAGAATTTCAGAGATTGCGTTACGGCGATAATAGAATGGACGACAGAAGATTACCTTTTAAAGGTCATTCATGAAGGCGCTTACCTAAAGCAAGCAATATGAGCAAAGTTAAGCTTAAGGGACTATGTGTGCCATTTATACTAGGTGACACCCTCGTGAGTAAGAAATTTTGTTATCCTTGGTATAGAAGGATTACCGCAAGGCGAGTAAGGGTCATCGATGATGTGAAAAGACGCCAAAGATGAAGAGGTAAAACATCTATACGTAGATCATCGTAGTACTAAATCTTAGTACTCCCCTAAAGGGGGGAATATGGGGGGGGTGGGGGGTGACATTAAGTCAAAATTAAGTGGTTCTAGTAACTATGGAATGATAAAGGAAGAATGCGATAAAAATGAAATAGGGATGAGATTGCATTTATTGAAATCATATAGATATGCTACGATTCCAGAACATTATGCAAACACGACGTCAAGGAGAGGAAGTAAGGTTTCTTCCCGAGATGTTATTGATAGATAAGGAGCCAGTGTGAGACGTAAGTTAAGACAAAGTAAATAACCCAAGAAAGATTATGTCGAATGTTGATATGAGAATGGGCCAACAAATAGTTAGCAGTTGATTCAGGAAGAGCCTAGTTATGGCTAGACAAGAGGATACAGACAAATCAACAGGTCGTGCAAGATAAATATAGTGAACCCTAACATGGGGAATTCCGTATCGTAGGTATGACATCGTGATCCTTGAGAAATATTCAGATATGAGTTGGGATAGTTAAGGGTACTGTATGAGTGTTACGGAAATAAAAGAGAATGCCACTGGAAAGACAGTCAAAATATCAGTTCAGAAGCAACCCTACAAGCACCAAGGTATGAAGGTAAGTAACTACGAATAATTATAGGTGAGGAAGAACAACAAAATTTTTGTCAAGTATACGATGTGATAAGCTCGCAGCTTTACAAGAGTCAGAGGGTCCTCCCTAAGTGCTACAATGAAAAACTACCTGAGGAAATAAGGAAGAAGGCTTCAACCTAAACATAGTAACTTGAAGAGGAAATGGTCTTGTAAAAACAGTCCCACTACAACATTGCATGCACTCCATAAGAAAGTGTCACCTACCATGGCTAGTGAACGGGAAGTAAAAATCAAAAGTAATATTCGAGATCATATGAGTTGTATAAAGATTTCGGCATATGTGGGAAGTAAGATAAGCTAAGTATGCAATAACAAGGGGGCATAAAGCAGAGAAAGAACGAAAGGAATTATTCGATCAATGATCCATAGTTAGTTACGTTATGAACGCACTTAAGACGGAGTATTATCCATGCAACATATATGTTGTCAATCATACAGCTATAGAAGACTCCGGTATAGGTTAAAAGAAAGAATTGACTCCAGGTCATAGACAAAGGGTTTAATTGTTAGAAGGTTGTATTAGGGATATTCCATAGCGCCGATGAAAGGCTAAAGAAATAACTAATACCAGGAGCCACAGATCGGAAAATAGCTTAAAGCCTACATAAAGGCTGATCAGAAGGAAGAGGAAACTAAAGAGTTACATCAACCAAGTAAATCAGGAGTCTGATTGTTAGACCCATAAAAATTATATAAATCGTGATTGACAACATAGCGGAATCACTCTTAATATCAGAGGTACAAGAGAGATAGTACAACAACCATATTCTATGACGGCTCTACGATAAAGCCAGTTAGAAGAGTATCAGCCTTATAAGAAGTCAGTATGAAGCTCCCACTGGATTGTGTATTCACCAGAGGTGCAAGTATTATAATAGAGCTTCAAGTTGTGGATGTGAATTATACCTATGTGGAAGGGAGATCATGAAATAGATAGAAAATGTGATGCGATATTTTAAGGTAAGGTAAAGGTGAACAACGTACGAGATACTCAGGTGCAGAAGGTTGTGAATAATTTATACTTCAGATAGAGGGCGAGAAGCGTTGGGATTCGGTATCCAGGAAGGATAACAGTGTAATTAGTGGCATATCTTCCAGCTTATGGTTTTCAGGTATCGAGAGGTCTAGTTAAAGAGTAGAGAAGGTTTTGAGATGATGTGATGGCTCGCTTGATGTTCCAGAATAACATAAGGAAATCTATGGTGTAAGCAAGTTGAAGTAAGGTTGCGAGTGGTATAAATGGATATGTGTAGGTCGCAAGCTAAAGTATGGTAGAGCGACAAAGTTTTAGGAAGACATGAGTAAGGATAAGGAAGGGCAAGTGAGAAAGTGACAAGAATGGATAAGTCCTCGATATTAAGCCCATGAAACCAAGAGAGTTAATGGTTTCTCTAAGTTATAGAAAGTTCAGTAGCATTTATAGAAAGCCCAAGAAAGTCCTCTAAATGAACTCAAAGGAGTCTAAGACTAGTAGCATTTAGAAGAGATGGAATACTGCCCTGGTAGTAGAATAAATGTGTAATTGTGATAGATAAAGGATGACGTTTGGACCTTCGATTGAGTAATAATTTGAAGAAAAACAAGGAGGGATTTCATGAATTGTACAGGATTAAAATACTCACGTAAGGTGAATCACATTGGGATGCTATGAAATACAGTTGTGGAAGTATGGTATCGCCCCCAAGTGGATCAGGAAAATCACTTCAAATGTTCCTCGATGCAATGTGAGCCCTAGTGATTACGTAAGAGGTTTCAAGTTATCAGTGGTAAATTGTAGATCAATATTGAGGTGAATCAACAATGGATGGATAATAGTTACAAAGCATAAGATGAGATTAGGTCGTCATTCTTAAGATGAAGAGTAATTAGGAAGCATTAAAGGACTTAGATTTATATATATGGGATAAGCAACGAGAGTAACCTGGAGTTTGGTAGTAAATCAAAGTAAGAGTTATAGTATAGTATGACCTACTTAGATGTAGTAAAGTCATAGATCCCCAGAGGGACAGCTTGTCAAAATTCTATATGCCTAGATATTGTCTAAAAGCTAGAGGGAAGAGTCGCATAGGCGCACATACAAAGTCAGAGTCATACAAGCTGCATGATAAAAGGTAGCAACAGTTACGAGATTGAAAGAATTCCGACCACAAGTCATAGTGTGAGAAAGAGGCCTAAAGGGGGGAATGCCCTGCCTTTGGATTTGTTTACAAAACAATTGCCTAGATGGCAAGGAGAGTACTAAAGTATTCGCAAGAGCTATAAGTTATGATAATGATAGGTACATCAATCAACAGTCGAGGACGAATGTTCTAAAGGGGGGAATGATGTTACACTCCATGTTTTCGTACGTGAAAGTACGCCATAAGTAAATTGATGAAAGCTCGGAAATGAGATGTTACATCCCACATTTTCGTACGTTAAGGTTTCGTCGTAAGTTAATCGACGTAAATTCGAGAATGATATTATTTTGAGATTATAAGTAATATGCTATTTCAAGCAAGTGATGAGTAAATTCATGAAGGTGAGAGGGTAAGCGAATTGAAGAAAATGAGTTTCGTTAAAGTTTGCCATTTTGAGATAAAATACGGTCCAAGCTATAATACCAGTATTTATGGACTAGTGCCATACAAGGTACCCCATGACCACGATAGTAGGGTACATAGAGTGTGTTAAAAGTGAGTAGTATTTTAAGTAATTTGGGATAATTTTTAATTATGTGGGTAATTGGTTATTATTGATTAATGGGAGATTAACTAATTAATTAAGGAATTTAGGGGTAATTAATAAGGACTTTGGATAATTATTAGGGGAGGCAACTATCCACGTGGGATTATGAAAGTGTGGCAGCAAATTGCTTGCCAACTAATCTTATACTTAAGGAGGTGGTGGCACCATTTAAATCCATGTGCACCTTATCTCATTTTTGGTTGAAAAATGCTATTAAGAAAGCCTCTCTAAATTCACAAATTGGAAAGGCTTATGACTACAAAGTACGAATGAGTTTACAACGAAAATTCAAACGAGATTTCTTAGTATCTTAGCAACGTTATTGAATTGCTCACATCTTAAGAAGAAGGCTACAACAAAGATGATTTTGCAATAGCAATGTTATTGCTTCAAGCATTTCATACGAAGTTATATTGCATAGTAGCAACGAGATTTGCAATTCTAAGAGAGCACGATACAATCTTTCTCAAAAACATCATACAGATTTTTCCCTATTTCGATCCGCCAATACGTGTATTTTTTGCACTTGATGTGTGTTAGATGGATTGTCAAGAGATTCGACTTAGATATGTTAAGGCTATCCCTTATTTCTCTTTGGCATGATCCATACGATAAAAATGAAATGAGTAAACACACAATTTTCATAAATGTCTCTATTCATAAAAGTACTAGGGGTGTCTATATTCTTGATTCCCCATGTGAATTATTATTATATATTCTGTTCATGGGTCTCAGAAAAATATGTATTTGATAAAGTTTATCCGAAAGGCATATTGATTTTATGACATTCCGAGAAACCTTATTAACGCACTTCTTATGCATTTCATTCAGTTATATATATACATTGACCCATGACCAGATGACGTTATATACGCGTATATTATATGCATATAGAATATGAGAAAATGTTATGGCGTTATATACGCACTACCACCTGATCAGCTGGTATACGTTGACGATTTGCCCACATTGGCCGAGATGATATGATGGGATGCCCTCAGAGGCTTGATGATGTTATGAACGCATATACCTATGTCTGGTATGACATTTATACGCATACGCATGACATTATAAATATGAAATGATTCACAGAGCTATTCAGACTTACATGTTGAGTCTTTTACTCCATGTTTCTCTATGTGTTTTATTTATTGATTTTCATTCATTACATACTCGGTACATTATTTGTACTGACGTCCCTTTTCCCTGGGGACGCTGTGTTTCATACCCGCAGGTCCTGATAGACAGGTTGAGAGTCCTCCAAATAGGCTATCAGCTCAGCGGAAGGTGTTAGTGCGCTCTATTTTCTCTGGAGTTGCTTATTTGGTCAGTATGATACGGACATGTATTCTTTAGTATGGCGGGGCCCTGTCGCGACCTTTATGGTGTTTATCTACTCTTATATGCTTGTAGAAATATGTCATGTATGTGAAATATTGTATGGCCTTGTCGGCCTATGTTTAGTGTAAGAGTGATCATTTTGGTCTTATAGGACCGTATGTCATATGTAAAATTTTGTATTACATGTTGGATCATCCAATGTTGAGTGTTTCCTCATGTTTTATTCTACTTATCTCACAACAGCCTCTCCGGCTCATTTATCTATGATAGTATGATACGGAAAATATATTATGTTAGTACTCGGTTGAGTAAGGTATCGGGTGCTTGTCGCGGCCAATCGGTTTTGGTCACGACAACAAGCCTCTAAGAGTACATAAACATCATAAAGGTTGGTACATGGCTCCACCATACCAATCAATTCATGTTCAAATTATACTAACAAAATAGGCAACTCCGAAGCAAGTGGAGTGCACCAACACCTTATGCTGAGCTGATAGCCTGCTAAGAGGACTGTCAACCTATCTATCGGGACCTGCGGGAATGAAATACAGCATCCCCAAGCAAAAGTGACGTCAGTACAAATAAAGTACCGAGTATGTAATGCATAAAAGCATTATATAAAAGACATGAAAGAAACATGGAGTAAAGAACTCAACCTGTAAGTCTGAATAGCTCTATGAATCATGAAACATTTATAATGTCATGTATATGCATATAAATATCACATCATGCATAGGTATATGTGTACATAACATCATCAAGCCTCTGAGGGCATCCCATCATATCATCTTGGCCTCTATGGGCGAAATCATCAACGTATACCAGATAATCAGGTGGTGGTGTTTATAAAACACCATAACCTTTCCCCATACCCTATATACGTATAATATGCGCATATATAACGTNAGCCTCTGAGGGCATCCCATCATATCATCTTGGCCTCTATGGGCGAAATCATCAACGTATACCAGATAATCAGGTGGTGGTGCGTAATATAACGCCATAACCTTTTCCCATACCCCATATACATATAATATATACATATATAATGCGAGCTGGTCATGAGTTAATGTACATGTATAAATAAATGCAATGCATAAGAAGTAAGTCAATAAGATCTCTCAGAATGTCATAAGATCAATATGCCTTCGGTTAATATCACGAAATAATCTTTATTAACTTAAATATTTTCTAAGACCCATGAACAGACGACATGATAGTAGGACATATGGGGAATCAAGAACATAGGCAACCCTAGTACTTCTAAGAATAGAATAATTTGTGAAAGTTGTGTGCTTGCTCGTTTCATTGTATCATATGGATCATGCCAAAAGGAAAGAAGGGATAGCCTTAACATATCTCAAGTCATAAATTCAACTCAACAACAAGCTTATGACAACTAGCGCGTCAACACTATAACAAAGAAATACATGTACAACTTAGATTGCGCTAGTATACCACGTATCTCAAACGATAACTCGATTCTAAAATAAAATGGGCAGTATTTTCCCCGATTTTACTGATCCCTCAAGCCTACTATAGGCGAGACAACAACAGAATACAACCAGCAACTCAAAAACAACCTAACTACAATTCGGGACCTTTAATACAATAAAAAATCAAAATATCCCATAACACACCCAATCAACAAGTTATATATTAGCCTTAAATTGCAACGACGAGCGACTATCCCACTACCCTACAATATGTGGAATTTATCCATGCCCTTTATCCTTCCAAACTCCATAAATTAGCAGCACAAGAGGCCAACACGAGTAGACTACAAAACAGTCCGCTAAAAGTGGAATAAATCGAACTCACGACTTTCGATCACCGTCCCGTAAGTTCTAACTCTTAGGAAACTAATTTATCAACCTTCCTTGATATTTAAAAGCTTAAATACATAAATTAGGCATTTTATTAACTCTGAAGTACCTTCCAAAACTCAAACTACAAAGAAAAAGAGAAGCAGTATAATGATACTTACGTCGTAGGGATCATTCTAATATTATTGCTTCTTGATTTCGTACCCGGGATGTTAATCTTCTTTAAAAATCTTGTAGAGAGATTAAGGATAGATTTTTGGGGTTCTCTTTTCGTGTTCTATGAAAAATGAAGGGAAAGACAATTTAAAACCTATATATAAATCAACTTTTGAAAAGTCAAAGAGGTGTTAGCTTGGCACCATAGCATTGACCCTTATTCATACGCTCATATCTTTTTATTCGGACGTCGTATGAATGAAAGGTTGAGAGTGTTGGAAACTACATTTAGAACTTTAATTTTGTAGGTAGATCACCTCATAATTCTAAGTATATTTGGAGAAAAGGTCAGCAACATTTGACCTAATTTTCATCACATTTATGAATGTAATTTGTGATGGACTTTGCCTACTTTTGTTCCGCAGCTTGCTAGACTTTAAAATATAATACACGACTATCATACAAATAAAATAACTCATAACATAACCTCCTTATAATGTTATGAACCCTAGTCTCACCCCCCAAAATGCATGTTATAACATTCCAAACTTATCGACTTTCGACGAAACTTATTTTTCGTTTAGCTTCTAAGATTTCCAACCCTCTTGGTACTTGTTATTCATGATCTTAAAGATTTGTAACCTCCAATGTAACATGATTAACTTACTTTATGTACTTTAAACAATGATCTAATTTCTGAGCTTACATCAATTGTCTTACGACGTACTCTTACGTACGAAAATATGGGGTGTAACATCATTCTAAGTTGGTTTGGTAGAAATCAAATGCTTGGTTGTGAATATTGATGTTCTTGAAATTGCCTCCGTGAAAGTGTATTGGCAAAACCAGCAGGTTGAAAAGGCTACTTGGGAGTCCAAGGAAGAAATGAAGAAAAAGTATCCTTATTTATTTGAATAACCATGTATTTAAAATATTGTGTTCTATAAAAATGCTAAGAGTTACCTTCTATGAATTATGTATTATTTGTACAGTTGATGTTAAGGTTATTTCTTTTCTGGAAATATATTGCTTACGAGGACTCAATTGGTGTTGTTTGATGTTATATTGCATTATCGGATTAAGTACATATTGTTAGGATTGGTTTCTGGGATTCTCTGACAGGTGGATAGGCCCAGTTACAGGGGAGACTCTGGCGAAATTTTTGGAATTTTAGGGAGTTAGCCAAAATTTGAAACTGTTGGTGTGTGTGAATTAACAGTTAAGTCATATTGAATGCTAATGAAGAATTTTGACCCTCATTCGAAGACGAATGATCCTAAGTGGGGGAGAATGTAAGGCCCCGTAAAAATTTCGCAAAGGAAATTAAGGTTTCGTAGTGTCGAACTAGGCTTAGACTTTTTGGTTTGAACAATGCACTAGGGAGTAAAAGGAAAACTATCAACAAAAAAAGATATTTATGCAGCCCACTATGCGGCCGCAGAATCACTGCGAACCGCATAATGGCCGCAGAGTAAATCATATGGGGGGCAAGATTGGAGGAAGGTGTGCGGTATACTATGCGACCACATACCAGTTATGCAGTGCATTATGCGACCGATGAACATGTCTGCGGGCCGCATAATCACCGCAGACGCAACCAGACAACCCTAGTTTTGGAGCGTCAACTATGCAACCAATATGCGGGACGCACAATGGTTCTGCGGTACGATTTGCGATCGTAGACCCGGTTTCGGCAAGTTTAAGTTTTGGAAATTTTACCTAATCCCATTTTGATAAATAACCTTTGGGACTTATTTTGGGGCATCCATCTGATGATTTTAGAGAGAGGTAAGAGTATTTTAGAGAGAGAAAGAGGAAACCTAACATTCTAATCATCCATTCTTGTCCCAATCTTCAAGAATCAAGGAAGCCAACCACAAGATATTCATCTAAGATGTAAGATTCAAACCTTAGTCTTTAATTTAGAGTTTGGGTATGATATGGGTAATTTAGGAGTATGATTTTTGTATATGGGAATTGTTATTTATCACATGCGTTGGCTAGTAGGGATTGCGGGGAAGTTGTTGAACAATCCTGGGTGGTTTTGGTGTTGAATTAGTTGTGGAGTGAAGGAAATCTTTTGAATGAACCTTGTAGTATAATTTGCACACCTAATATTTGATAAAATGCTCAAGTGAGCTGGAACTATGAACTTCTTTCTAATTTGTGTTCAATTTTTGCTACATATCTAAATAGATCAAAATGGCTAAGATTTCCAGAATATTGTAGTAAATTGAAAGGCTCGAAATAAGGTATGTTGGCTAAACTCCTCTCTTGGAATTGAATCCCATAGTATTTATGTAATTTATGTAAATCCCGAGTGGTTCATTATACTATTTCGAATAAGCTTGTGTTGAAAGTTATATGTTCAATATGTATCCCAAATGCTTTTATCATGTTATGTTATCATTTGAGAATGTGTTCAAAGTATGGGCTGTGCATTAAAAATGTTTCGACTTCAAGCCAAGTTCAAATGAAGACTATTATGCCAAATTTTGTGAAAAACCTATATGTGCCTAAAACTCTTAATTGCTCACATGTGTACTAAAAACCTTGAATTAAAATTCCTTATTGTTGATGATATTTGAAAGTGGAAAAGGTGAACATGAAATACTAAATACGGCCGACATTCCAAGAATGATTTTATAATTGTGGCCACTAGTGCCAATGAAATTAAAAGAATGTGAAAGAAGTATGAAACAAGATGATTGGTTTTAAAGGATGATGTCTCGAATGATACGGCCTAGCTGATCGGGTCGTGATCGGACACCATGCCGCACACATGGTGGTGATTATGTTGGAAATTGTGTTGGAAATTTTACTCTTCTAATATTAGCTCTGGTAATCCTGTTAAGGCAAAAGCTTATACCTACGGAATATATACTTAGCTTCTGCTTTGTCAATACTATCCATTACCCATTCTTACATATATGATTTTGCTGTATGTACGAGCATGAGTTTGAATACGTTAAGAAAGTTGAAATTTTGCCTTATAGAAGAGAGGGAGGGGAAATATTCTTCTGCTTCAACTGCCAGTTATGACTTATGCACTCAATTAAAAAGAAAAATTAAGGAAACAATAAGCTGGTTATGCAACTTTTTGGTTGAACTGTTTTAATTGATTTAGATTTCAATGAGTATAACCTCTTCACGGCGACTAGAAGAAAAACCTTAAACATGTTAAATAAGTAGTTCATATCAATCTCTCTTGAGGGGATATATTATATAGTTTCTCTTTGTTTGAAAAGAAATTGGGATATTTTATATAATTGTAAGAGGTTTGATATGCCGAGGGTCTATCAGAAACAATCTCTCTAACTATTCAGGTAGGGGTAAGGTCTGCAAACATACTACCTTCTCCAGAGCCCACTTGTGGGACTATACTGGTTGTGTTATTGTTGTTGTCCTATTTTATAGTTTCTTAGATGATATTATTTTGAATCTTCTTTTACTTGATTTGCTTCTTCATTTAGTGGTAGTGTAGAAAGAAATCGTTGTTGGTAGCTGAGGAGAAATTATTGCTGGTAGCTAAGAAAATAGTCGATGTTGGTAAGTAGTTTTTAATTTAAAGTTTGGATAATTGAACTTTTGGTCTTACAAATTTTTATTCTATTGTGTATATTGTCTTATAAAGTTTTATTGTGTTGTGCATCATTTTAATATAAATGTATTAAGGCCTAGATCTTTGTTACGTCTTGAGTTTTCATACGTTAAAGTTTCGTCGTAAGTTAATCGCCGTAAGTTCGGGAATAAGGTTATTTTGGGATTATAAGCATTATGCTATTTCAAACACGTGATGAGTAAATTCGTGAAGGAGAGAGGGTAACCAAATAGAAGAAAATGAGTTTCGTCGAAGTTTGGCAATTTGGGATAAAATATGGTCCATGCTATAATACCCCGTATTTATGGACTAGTGCCATACAAGGTACCACATGACCATGATAGTATGATGTATAAAGTATATTAAAAATGAGTAGTATTTTAAGTAATTTGAAATAATTCTTAATTATGTGGGTATTTAATTAATTATTAGTTTAATGTGAGATTAACCATGTAATTAAGGATTTGTGGATAATTATAGGTGGGGACAAGCCCCCCCCCCCAACATGGCAACAAGTGGAGGAATATTTGATAAGTGACTCTTGACTTTAGACCATTGAAGTAGGATGACACATGGATAATATCCTAATCCACTCCTTGCAAACAAGTATAAAGAGAAGTCATAATACTCATCCCTACACATATCTTGAATTAATACCAAACTTCATTTGGTAAGGAAGTTATACAGAATGCAAATCCAAGAATAATACTAATCCCTACACATATCTTGAATTAATACTAAACTTCATTTGGTAAGGGAGTTATACAGAATGCAAAGCCAAAACCGATAATCATCCCTACTCTTATCTTGAATTAATATCAAACTCCATTTGGTAAGGGAGTTATACAGAAATGCAAAGCCAAGAACGAAGGTGAGGGGATTTATAAATTTTTAACAGACTCCATATTATAATAGCAACGGGATTATTCGGTTCTAAGGGAGTATGGTGTAATCTTTCTCAAAACTATCATACGGAATTATCCCTATACCAGGTATGTTAAGGCTAATCCCTTCCTTTATTTTGGCATGATCTTGTAATTACATGTGTTTGATAACGAGGCATAAAGAGAAGTTCATACTCCCGAATCTATATACATTATTCTAGTCTCATAAATAACAGTATTCTCATTATCGGGACTTTATATTCAGTTAAATATTGTCTTCTTCCAGTCAAGAGAGCAGGTGGTCTATATATATATATATATATATAGACCACCTGCTCTCTTGACTGGAAGAAGACAATATTTAACTGAATATAAAGTCCCGATAATGAGAATACTGTTATTTATGAGACTAGAATAATGTATATAGATTCGGGAGTATGAACTTCTCTTTATGCCTCGTTATCAAACACATGTAATTACAAGATCATGCC
>AWOL01S0040350.1:0-18974 GCA_000715115.1 Nicotiana otophora
GGCATGATCTTGTAATTACATGTGTTTGATAACGAGGCATAAAGAGAAGTTCATACTCCCGAATCTATATACATTATTCTAGTCTCATAAATAACAGTATTCTCATTATCGGGACTTTATATTCAGTTAAATATTGTCTTCTTCCAGTCAAGAGAGCAGGTGGTCTATATATATATATATATATATATATAGTATTACAGTATTTTCACCACCATCGAGCTATAATCGATGGGCAGGCCCCTATTGGGAAACCTTTGATCAAATGGTAAGTTTTATATCGAGCCTACTGTGGCCGAGCGCCCTATGAGCGAGCCCAGTTGGCCGAGATACAGAGCCTAGTATGGTCGAGTGCCTATGAGGGAGCTTACTACGGCAAAGCAGTTATATATATACCTAGCCTTATAGGTCGGACAACTATTTTACTTACTATATTGAAAGAGTTGAGTTAGTATCAGTAGGTAAGCATATCTTCAGATTACCTTTAACTCCCAATTACATTCAGTTATTATATTATCAGTTCAGTTTCAGCTTTCAGTTATTCTGTTGCCTTACATACTCGGTACATTATTTCGTACTAACATCCCTTTCTCTGGGGACACTGTATTTCATGCGTGCAGGTTCATACATACAGGCGGGTAGACCTCCTCAGTAGGTGTTGCCCGACTTCAGCTTTATTGGTAAGCTCCACATCCTTCGGAGTTGCCGAGTCTAGAGATTTTTTGTACATCTTGTGTATATATGTATATAGGTTATGTGTAGGTCGGGGCCCTGTAGAGGCTTGTAGACATCCATAAGTAGAGGCTTGTAGACATAACGTGTCAGTTAGTGCAGTATGTTGGGCTTGTAGACCTTGTATGTATATTTCGTTAGTTTGTCAGCTGTAGTAGTTATGACGGCCTTGCCTGCCCAGCTTTATATTGATGTTTAGTCAGCTTTGGTATCTATTCAGTTTTATATTTTGCTTCACAAATTGTCTTGCAATGTGGCCCATGGCCAAATCATGACATTATATATTCAGATTCCCTTAGTCGCAAGTTGGTACGCAAGGATAGGTGAGGCATAGGGGCATGAAAAAAGTGGTATCAGAGTAGTTCTATCCTAGGGAGTCTACAAACCGTGTCTAGTAGGGTCTTCTTTATAGATGTGTTGTGCACCACATTATATAAGCAGGGGACTACAGGGTATTTAGGAGATGGTTACCGTTCTTTCAAATCTAAATCATGCTATAGAACTAAGTTATAGGAAATGTGTGTTAAACTTACATGTTGGCATTTTCATGCACAAATGACGGTGACTAGGAAGACTACGGCTAGTCAAAGGAGATATACAGGAGTAGGTGATAGGACCAGCAGGGTACCCCCAATAGATGGGGCCCAATCGGAGGCCCAAGAAGAGACCCCTACCCAGCCATTACCGGCTCCTCCACCACCTGAGGAGATTCCTGGAGAGACCGCACATCCAGTTCCCCCTCCGCTTCTATCGGACCAGGACTTGAGGAGTGCGGTGCATTTGTTGACACAGTATTAGCTACCCAGCAACAAGTTAGGGCATCCGCTACTGCAGGATCTTTTGAGGGGTCTGGGAGTTCAAAGGTCCGAGAGTTTATTGGTTTGAGTCCGCTGGAGTTCACGGGGATAGATTCGAGGGAGGACCCGCAGAAATTCATAGATCAACTTTACAGGATCTTTCGGGTTATGCATGCCACGGAGAAAGAGGCAGTTGAGCTAGCAGCTTTTCGACTCCGAGATATAGCCATCCGTTGGTACGAAGGATGGGAGTGGTACAGGGGATGTGATGCACCTCCAGCTATTTTGGAGAATATTTCAGATGTCTTCCTTGACCAGTACTTACCGTGGGAGATCTGACAAGCTCGAATCGATCTGTTTCTAGCCCTCAAGCAGGGCAATATGAGTGTTCGAGAGTATAGTCTCCGTTTTGACTCATTGGCCAGATATGCATCATCCATTGTTGCTACTATGCCGGACATGATCCACAGGTTTATAGTATAAATGGCCCTAGAGTTGACCGAGGCATGTGTCACTGCTCCATTGCAGGATAGTATGGATATCTCCTGGATTCAGTCATTCGCCCATAATATAGAAAGGGGTAGGCGTCGGCAGCAGGGTACAAAAAGGACTGAGTCAGGGCAGCGTAAGAGGATAAGATTTGCCAGGTCTTAGGAGCAGCCTTAGGGCAGTTATAGGCCCCAATACTTCAAACGGCCACCTAGGCCTCCGTCACCTCAGTTACATGGTTATAGGTATGACCGCTATACTTAGTCTGGACCAGGTGAAAGTTCTCGAGGGTCGGGTTTGCAGCGACAATGAGGTTAAGGGTAGACATGTCCATTTATGCTGCGGTGTGACATGTGTTGTAGAGGATACTTGGGCTAATGCCGAGCTGGTTCTGATGCTTGTTATACATGTGGAAGTCCGGGGCATATGATGCGAGATTGCCCAAATAGAGATTTTGGGGGTATGGCACAACCAGCGAATTCAACAACAGGATCATCTACGTCTGTGCATCCTTCAGGGCGCGAGTCTCGGTCTTCGCCTGGTAGAGGTCGGGGCAGAGGTAGAGGTTCTAGTTCAGGTGGTAACCAAAATCGTAGCTATGCTTTAGCGGGTCGACAGGACCAGGAGTCTTCACCAGATGTTGTGGCAGGTATGTTGACCATTTTCTCTCACGATGCTTATGCCTTGATAGACCCAGGATCTACTTTATCGTGTATTACCCCATTTGTCATGGGGAAGTTTGGTATAGTGCCTAAAATACTAAGTGATCCTTTTACGGTATCTACACCGGTTGGAGAATTGATTATTGCTAGACGGGTTTACTGAGGTTGTACGGTGTCACTTTGAGGTCGTCAAACCTCAGCCGACCTAGTTGAGCTAGAAATGTTGGATTTTGATGCTATCATGGGCATGAACTGGTTGGCAACTTGCTATGGCACAGTTGATTGTCGAGCAAAGACAGCTAGATTTCATTTTCCGAGTGATCCAGTCCTTGAATGGGTAGGTAATACAGTGGGTAGGTAATACAGCGACACCTAGAGGTAGGTTTATTTCCTATCTGAAGGCAAGGAAAATGATCGCCAAAGGGTGCATTTATCATATTGTGGGAGTTGGAGATGCATATGCTGAGATACCTACACTTCAATCTATTCTAGTAGTCAAAGTGTACGCAGATGAACTTCCAAGTATTCCTCCAGAGCGAGAGATTGATTTTGGCATTGATTTGCTTCCGGGAACTCAACCAATATCCATCCCTCCATATAGAATGGCACCTGCCTAATTGAAGGAGTTGAAGGAGCAGTTAAAAGATTTGTTGGAGAAAGGTTTCATCAGGCCCAGTACTTCACCTTGGGGTGCACCGATACTCTTTTTACTGAAGAAAGATGGCTCGCTGAGGATGTGTATCAATTATAGGCAACTGAACAAGGTAACTATTAAGAATAAGTATCCACTTCCAAGGATAGATAACTTGTTTGATCAGTTGCCGGGAGCTAGATGCTTTTCAAAGATAGATTTGAGGTCGGGGTACCACCAGGTCAGAGTTCGGGAGAAAGATATCCCAAGACAACCTTCATGACCTGATATGGCCACTTCAAGTTCCTTGTCATGTCCTTCGGGTTGACGAATGCACCTGCCGTATTTATGGACTTGATGAATAGCCTATTCTGGGCATTTTTAGATATGTTCGTGATAGTATTTATTGATGATATTTTAGTGTATTCACATTCAGAGGATGAGCATGCGGACCACTTGCGAGAGGTACTCCAAACCCTCCATGATAGTAAATTGTATACTAAGTTTTCTAAATGTGAGTTCTGGTTGAAGTGTGTAGCATTCTTGGGACACATTGTATCCGACAGAGGTATAAAGGTAGACACGCAGAAGATTGAGGCTGTGAAATCCTGGCCTAGACCTACCACTCCGACAGAGGTTCGTAGCTTTCTAGGCTTAGTAGGATACTACCAGAGGTTCGTAAAGGGTTTTTCTTCCCTTTCGGCACCATTAACGAAGTTGACGCAGAAAATAACTAAGTTTCAGTAGACCGAGGCTTGCGAGCAGAGTTTCCAGGAGCTTAAGAACAGGTTGACCTCAGCGCCAGTTCTTGCACTTCCAGAGGGTCTAGATAGTTATGCCATGTATTGTGATGCCTCATGTGTTGGGTTAGGATGTGTCCTGATGCAACATGGGAAAGTAATTGCGTATGCTTCAAGGCAGTTAAGGAAGCACGAGCGGAATTATCCGACCCACAACCTCGAGTTAGCTGCGGTTGTCCATGCACTTAAGATATGGCGGCATTATTTATATGGTGTTCATGTTGATGTATTCACATATCATAAATCCTGCAATATATCTTCAAGCAAAAATAATTGAATTTGCGACAGAGGCGATGACTTGAGTTATTGAAAGATTACTATGTTAAAATTCTCTACCATCCAGGGAAAGCTAATGTTGTAGCATATGCCTTAAATCGCTGATATATGGGTAGTTTAGCACATGTAGAGGCCGAGAAAAGACAATTAACTAGAGAGATTAATCGATTGGCTTGTTTGGGGTTTCAGTTAGTAGACTCTAGCGATGGTAGAGTTGTGCTCCAAAATACTGCAAAATCATCTCTCATAGCTGAAGTAAAGGATAGGAAATACGAGGAACCAGAGTTGGTCAAGTTGAGAGAGAGAGTTCCGCAATAGAAGAAGCCGTTATTAGAGCTCAAGGGAGATAGGGTTATCAGATATAGGGGTCGTTTGTGTGTTCCAGATGTAGCAGGGCTATGAGAAAGGATTATGTCAGAGGCACATTATTCGTGGTACTCCATGCATCCTGGGTCGACGAAGATGTATCATGACATTAAGGATGTGTACTGGTTGAACGATATGAAGAATAACATTGCTGAGTATGTCACTTAGTGTCCTAGTTGCTAGCAGGTGAATGTAGAGCAACAGAAGCCCGGAGGGCTAATGCAGACTATAGAGATCCCAACGTGGAAATGGGAGGCGATAAACATGGACTTTATCACGGGTTTACCTCATTCTCATCGTAAGTTCGATTCCATATAGGTGATAATCGATAGGCTCATGAACTTAGCTCATTTCCTACCAGTCAGATCTACATATACAACATGAGACTATGCAAAGTTATATATTAAGGAGATAGTGCGACTACACAGAGTACTAGTATCTATTATATCTGATAGTAGGGCCTATTTTACAGCATATTTTTGGAGGTCATTTCAGAAAGGTCGAGGGAGTCAGGTGAGTCTCAGCACAGCTTTTCATCCACAGACTGATGGAAAAGCCGAGCACACAATTCAGACGCTCGAGGATATGTTACGAGCATGTGTGTTAGATTTTAAAAGAAGTTGGGATGAACATTTACCTCTTGTCAAGTTTGCATATATTAACAGTTACCACTTCAGTATCCAGATGGCTTCGTACGATGCGTTGTATGGGTGTAAGTGCAGATCTCCTATAGGGTGGTTTGATGTCTGAGAATCTAGGTTACATAGGCCAAACCTAGTTCAGCAAGCCATAGAGAAAGTAAAGCTTATACGTCAGCGATTGTTGACAACCCAGAGTCATCAGATGTCATATTCTGACATGCGACAATGAGACTTAGAGTTCGGGGTTAATGACTGAGTATTCTTAAAGGTGTCACCTATGAAGGGCGTAATGAGGTTTGGCAAGAAAGGAAAGCTTAGACCATGGTATATTGGGCCTTATAGGATCATTCATAGAATGGGCCAAGTAGCTTATGAGTTAGAATTTCCCTTGGAATTGGAGTCTGTCCATCCGGTTTTTCACGTATCTATGTTACGAAAGTGCATTGGCGATCCTACCCGAGTGGTGGCCATGGATGATGTACAAATTACGGAGGACTTGACATACGAGAAAATTCCGGTTGGCATCCTAGACCGACAAATCCGCAAGCTATGGAATAAGAAGGTAGCCTCCGTGAAGGTTTTATGGAGAAGCAAAAATATAGAAGAGATGACGTGGGAAGCGGAGGAAGAAATGAAGTCTAAATACCCCCACCTATTTCAAACTGAAGATATGGCTCGAGGTGGGATTCCTCAGCACAACTCTATTCAGGCTAGTAGGTCATCAGGTAAGTTCTTATTTTTTAAATTTTAGAATTTATAATTGACACCTGTGTGAGACCAAGTGATGCTATCTGTAGACATTGGCCATATGTGGCATATATAGTATGTTTTCTGGTTGCGTACAAGTTGGTTTTAATCTAGTGTACGGAGAAGACTCTGAAAAAAGTTTCCCAAAGTCTCTAAGAATAAACATTCGAGGACGAATGTTTCCAAATGGGGAAGGATGTTACGTCTCGCATTTTCATACGTTAAAGTTTCGTCCTAACTTAATCGCCGTAAGTTCGGGAATGAGGTTATTTTGGGATTATAAGCATTATGCTATTTCAAACACATGATGAATAAATTCGTGAAGGAGAGAGGGTAGAAAAATAGAAGAAAATGAGTTTCGTCTAAGTTTGGCAATTTGGGATAAAATACAGTCCAAGTTATAATACCCCGTATTTATGGACTAGTGCAATACAAGGTACCATATGACTATGATAGTATGATGTATAAAGTGTATTAAAAATGAGTAGTATTTTAAGTAATTTGAGATAATTCTTAATTATGTGGGTAATTGATTAATTATTGATTTAATGGGAGATTAACAATGTAATTAAGGATTTGTGGATAATTGTAGGTGGGGACAAAGCCCCCCCTCACGTGGAAGCAAGTAAGTGACTCTTAACTTTAGACCATTGAATTAAGAGGACACATGGATAATATCCTAATCCACTCCTTGCAAACACGTAGAAAGAGAAAACATAATACTCATCCCTACACATATCTTTAATTAATACCAAACTTCATTTGGTAAGGAAGTTATACAGAATGCAAAGCCAAGAATAATACTCATCCCTACACATATCTTGAATTAATACCAAACTTTATTTGGTAAGAGAGTTATGCAGAATGCAAAGCCAAGAACGATAATCATCCTTACACTTATCTTGAATTAATATCAAACTCCATTTCATAAGGGAGTTATACAGAAATGCAAAGCCAAGAACGAAGGTGAGGGGATTTGAAAATTCATACAAGACTCCATATTATAATAGCAACGGGAGTTTTTGATTCTAAGGGAGTACGGTGTAATTCTTCTCAAGAATATCATACAGATTTTCCCCTACACCAAGCATGTTAAGGCTAAGCCCTTCCTTCATTTTGGCATGATCTCATAATTACATGTGTTTGATAATGAGGCATAAAGAGAAGTTCATACTCCCGAATTTATATACATTATCCTAGTCTCATAAATTACAGTATTCGCCTTATCGAGACTTTATATTCAGTTAAATATTGTCTTCTTCCAGTCAAGAGAGCATATGGTCTATATATATACTGTATTACAGTATTTTCACCACCATCGAGCTATAATCAATGGGCAGGCCCCTATTGGGCAACCTTTGATCAGATGGTAAGTTATATACCGAGCCTATTGTGGTCGAGTGTCATGACCCGAAATTTCCACCTTCAGATTATGATGGCGCCCAACATTTCACTTGCTAGGCAAGCCAATGTTAGAATAATATTATCCATTTAAAAATATTTTTTAAATTTATTAATAATAAAGAAACAAATGCGGAAGTAAAGTCTGAAATGTAGTGAATAATCCATAAATAAACAACGGTGTCTAAATATCATCCCAGAATTGGTGTCACAAGTACACGGCCTTCTAGAATAATACAAATAAAGGTTTGAATAAAATAAAGCTATCTGAAAATAAACACACAGCTAAAGTAAAATAGACGGGGACTTCAGAACTGTGACGACGTGCAGTTATATCTCAAGTCTCCTCTGGTAGCTGAAATTCGAGCAAGTCTATGGTACGCCACTAGGACCAACTCCGAAATCTGCACAAGAAGTGTAGAGTGTAGTATCAGAACAACCGACCCCATGTACTGGTAAGTGCTAAGCCTAACCTCGACGAAGTAGTGACGAGGCTATGGCAGTTCACTTACATTAACCTGTACGCAATATTAGTAATAACAACAAATAATAGAAATAATTCAGGTAACTCATTTATAATAATTAAAGCCAATTCAGCAGTCATAACCAATTATCATTTCCATCAATTCTGTTGCAGCGTGCAACCAGCTCTCACAATATATTCACATTCAATTCTGTTGCAGCGTGCAATCCGCTTTCCCAATATATTACTTTTAATCAAGTTTGTCATATATTTATTTCAATCCAGTATATATAGACTTCTAAATAAATCTGTTGCGGCGTGCAATCCGATCCCCCAATACTGACTTTTAAATAAGTCTGTTGCGGCGTGCAACCCGATCCTCCAATATGGACTTTTTAATAAGTCTGTTGCGGCGTACAACCCGATCCTCCAATATATACATTTACCAATTCAATGTTGTTGCGGTGTGCAGCCCGCTCCTCCAATATATTCATTTACTAATTCTTATAGAAGTAATTTCCCCAATAAATGCAACAATTAATATAAAATTATAAGACAACAAGCATACAATAATTATGATTTAATTATAAAACAAACAATGACAAATAGCAAGTTATTATGAAAATCAGAGAGAAAATAGACAGTTTAATATTTAATATGCTAAATTTCAAATAACAATTAAGACACATGATTCAAATAGCACGCAACAATTAATGCAAGAATTCAAGAATTAATATTTGACAAAGAATAGGAGAGAAACAATTATTATAATAATTAATTCATGATTTAAAATAATTTATAATTCTTCAAGTAAGTAGGCAAACAATCAACTTGACGACGTATAGACACTCGTCACCTCGCCTATACGCCGTTCACATGCATTTCACATAACAAATAATTTAAGGGTTCTATTCCCTCAAGTCAAGGTTAACCATGACACTTACTTCGCTTTGCAAATTCCAATCAATTACTCGACCAAAGATTTTCCTTTTAAATTTATCTCCAAAAGCTTCAAATCTATTTATAAACAATTTGATATACTCAATACGAATCATAGTAATTAATTCCATATGAATTTAATTATTTTTCGAATAAAATCCGAAATTTATTTAAATATTCGAAGTAGGACCCACATCTCAAATATCGGAAAAACTCGCGAAATTCGAACACCCGTTCCGCTACGAGTTCAACCATACAAAAATAATCCAATTCCGATATCAAATGGACCTTCAAATCTTAAATTCTCGTTTTTGGAAGATTTTATAAAAATCTGAATTTTCTTCCCTAAATTCACGGATTCATGATGTAAATGAGTATGGAATCATAAAATATAATCATTATAGGATAAGGAACACTTACCCCAAGAATTATACTCTTAATCACTCATCATTACCCAAACTCGAAATTGAAGATTAGGGGTTAGAACCTTACCTCTTTGATGAAGAACTTGAGGGATTTCTTGTTGGATTTCAAAGTTTGGACAAAATCTTGATGAACAAAATACTTCATCTACTTCCTCTCTCTAGAACGCTCTCACTTCTCTCTAAAAAACCTCAAATAATTGCCCCAAAATAAACCCCAAAGCCTATTTATCAAAATGGGGTCTGGTTATGAAAATAGGAAAATTACCCCTCCGAAAACAGGTATGCGGTCGCATAATGGACCACACAATTGGTTTGCGGGTCGCAAAATGATCGCACAAATCGATGCCCATAACTGTGGCATAATGGTCGCATAGTGGTCGCATAATCGCATATTTCCACCGTTTGGTAATGCAGTCATAAATATTTGTAGGAATGTCCAAAAGACGAACGGTTTAAATTGTTAGAAACTAGACTCAAATATCTTTCATTAAATCGGTAATTTACCATATACAACTTCGTATCATGATAGTTATGCTCATTTGAAGTTAGATCTTATGCGAACTCACTTGAAACTTTAATCTTATGAAATTTCCAACTTCTACATTCGATGCAGAAACCTATCGAATCAAGTCCGATTGACCTCAAATTTTGTACACAAGTCAGAAATGACATAACAGAGCTATAAAAATTTTTGGAACTAGATTCTGACTCCGATATCAAAAAGTCAACCCCGTGGTTAAACTTGGAAATCTTTAGCCTTTCAATTACTAGTTTCCCGTTATATGGTCATAACTTGAGCTAGGGACCTCCAAATTAAATTTCGGGCATACGCCAAAGTCTCAAATCACAATACGGACCTACCGGAACTGTCAAAATACTAATTTGGGTCTGTTTGCTCAAACTATTGACCAAAGTCAACTCAGTTGAGTTTTAAGGTTGTAGTTCACAGTTTAATCTATTTTTCACATAAAAACATTCTGAAAAATTTTACGGACTTCGCACGCAAGTCGAGAAGTGATAAATAGTGCTTTTTGAGGTATTAGAACACATAATTAATTATTAGATTTAAAGATGATATTTTGGGTCATCACATCGAGCGCCTTTGAGCGAGCTCAGTTGGCCGAGATACAGAGCCTAGTATGACCGAGCGCCTATGAGGGAGCTTACTACGGCAGAGCAGTTATATATATACCGAGCCTTATAGTGTCGAACAACTATTTTACGTTCTATATTGAGAGAGTTGAGTCAGTATCAGCAGGTAAGCATATCTTCAGATTACGTTTAACTCTCAGTTACTTTCAGTTATTATATTTTCAGCTCAATTTCAGCTTTCAGTTATTCTGTTGCCTTACATACTCGGTACATTATTTCTTACTGACGTCCCTTTCTCTGGGGACGCTGCATTTCATGCGTGCATGTTCAGATAGATAGGCGGGTAGATCTCCTTAGTAGGTGTTGCCCGAGTTTAGCTTTATTGGTAAGCTCCACGTCCTTCCAAGTTTTATGTATATAGGTTATGGGTAGGTCGGGGCCCTGTTCCGATCACAGTACATCCATCAGTAGAGACTTGTAGACATAACCTGTCAGTTAATACAATATGTTGGGCTTGTAGGCCTTGTATGTATATTTTGTCGGTTTGTCAGCTGTAGTAGTTATGACGGCCTTGCCAGTCTAGCTTTATATTTATGTTTAGTCAGCTTTGGTATCAATTCAGTTTTATAATTTGCTTCGCAAATTGTCTTGCAATGTGGCCCATGGCCAAAGTATGACATTATATGTTCAGATTCCCTTAGTCGTAAGTTAGTATGCAAGGATAGGTGAGGCACCGGATACCGGTCTCGCCGGGCGGGACAATGTTATAGCATTGACAAGCTTCCATAACAGTAGGAAATGACTAAAAATTCATATTTTGGTGGTTGTACTGCTATTTGTCTAGTTTTTCAATCTTCAAATCAAACACTAATTGAGATTTCTGTAATCATATAAATTAATATCTCTCGTAATCTTTAGTGTTTTACCAAATTTTCTCAATTTCAGGATATTCAGAGAACTCTTCAATCATAAGTACCTGTACAAGCCAAGATTATATTACTTCTTGCACAGGTTAATTCTAAATTTTTTGGACACGCTTTCTTAAGTTCATTAATTCAAATGGAGCTTATGAATTCTATTCTAAATTTTATCCCATTTAATATATGTGAAATAAAGCTCTATATAATGAGTGTGCGTAGATCTAATATGTGATAACAGTGAGATATTCTAAAGAAGTTGGAATTTTTGAATAGGATGTAGTAGAAGATTGATAAAAGCAATTAAATTACAATTATCTGTACTTCATGTGTACTCTTGTTTCTCCGTTGTTGAATTTGCCCTCTTATTTATTAGCTTTTCATTTGAATGTGCTGGTTGGATATAATCTGTAATTATGTGAAACAGTGAGATGTTCTAGAAAAGTTGAAATTTTTGAATGGGATATACCAGGAGATTGCTATCGGGCTTGTTCTGTTTTTTCTATGCTTGACAGCTTGAGTAAGTTGTAGATATGTATTGTCTACTCCTTGCTGATAAAAATATGGTTAACTGCAAGACAACGCACCTAACATTTTAGAAAGCTTTTTCTAAGTAATCCAAAGAGAATCGCAATAATATAGCAACAAGTTAAAACTTTCATTTGAATGTGCTGTTTAGATCTAATATGTGACTTGTAACAATGAGATATTCTAAAATAGATGGAACTTTTGAATTGGAGGTAGAAGGAGATTGATAAGAATTGCTAAAGCAAATTTAAGAAAACTAATTTGTACTTAATGTGCACTCTACAATGTTATCTGGAGTTTGTTTTATAATTCTTTCTTAATGAAAAAATTGTTTTACTATTTTTTAACTATTTGAGTTCATCTCCTTTAAACTTTGGTCAATGTCAAATTAGTATGTACCTTGTTTTATTGAGTTAATTTTGGAGATTTACTTTTGTTGTATAAGATTTCCATGGATAATGTAGATAAAACTTGGATGAATCTTTTAAGATGGACGGATGAGTATATCCGTAGAGTAAATAATTTTCTTGATAAGGCATTTGGACGAGCTTCCCAAGGAAACGAAATATTATGTCCTTGCAAAAAGTGCATTATTCGCTATTGAACCACACTTCTACTATTCTTAATAATTTTTTAATTTTGTTTGTTTTTTTTAACTTTATTAAAAAGTTAGACATGAAATTGAATATTTGCTATAAATATTTATAAAGGCGACAATGTAGCAAATAAACTTTTCTTTTTACTTTTGTTAGAAGACTTACCTTATGGTAAAAGAATTCAAAAAATAAAATATCATTGGTCAATGTGTTAGAAGACTTATCTTATGGTAAAAGAATTCCTTTTTACTTTTGTTAAAAAATAAAATATCCCATTCCTGGAGAAGCTTCCTCTGCACAACAAGCTGCTATGCAACTAATCAATCGTCTATCTACTGGGAGTAACAATCAAGGTCAGTACGTACTCCAAATGTTACACCCCTTCTTTTCTTTCTTCCTCCTCCTCCTCCTCCTCCTTCTTCTTCTGTTGCTTTTCTACCACTGCTCTCTCTGATCTGTTCTATTGTTTTAGAGGGAAGTTAGTAAGATGGCTAAGTCTAGTTAGTCTAGTCATTTTTTAACTTCTCCTCCGGCCCTTTTTCGCTGCATAATTCTATGGCTGCCTTGACGGATATTTGTTGTTGTATAGTTTTTTGTGTGTTATTTTGGATATTATAATCTTGCTGGATGAAAAGTTGAAAACTGCAGCAGTTTCCAGTGCTCCAGCGTCTTGAATATCTTAAAAAATGTTGCCTTGATTATTTGTAGTCGGGGCTTGTAATGAATTGACTAGTAGGAGATTGGAATACTGTAAACTTTATTGTTGTTAGGTAATTCTTTGTTGTTGTATTTAGAGCAATTATTATCAGTCTTGTTGAAGCAGTTTAACATGTTTGTACCAGTACCCCATCAAGTTGCAAAAGATAGTTTTGAGTACTGGTGGGGTTTGTGAAAGTAAACTCTAGGTTTCTATAAACTGACAAAGACATGGAATAGGGGAAATTTGTATTACACATTTGCTCTATTTGTAGACCTTTTAATGTTCTGCAGTAGAAGTAATGTGTTTGGGTTTGTAAGTTGTAAGTTTGACATGATCTTGTAAATTAGGTGTGATGTCTTTGTAATTGTGGAGATGGAGAAACCATTTAATTGGTGTGCTCACGTGTAAGCAATTGCTAAAAGATTGGCTGATATGAGCTATGTTGCAATATTTTTTCGAAGTTAATATTGCAAAAATTCTGTTTCGATATGTATTTTGCTGGACTGTTTTTGCTATGCTTCACATGGAATGTATCCACTTCAGATTGTTACTTGCAAAATAAATGAAAAGTTAATGAAAACTGTTAGTTTGGATGGCTAACATAGATTGTTCATTTGCTTATGTTTTATGTTTGATTTGGTTCAAAATGAGAAAAGCAGAGAACTCTCAATTTGCCTGAATGCATATGCTTGTAAGTTTGGTTTTGATGATTTAGATTTGTTACTAAACATTGGCTTCTTCATTTGTGTGAATTTGTTTCTTTCTCCTGGAAACTTTGTGCTTTATGCATTGTTCATGGACTATACCTATTCTTATAACGGTAAACCAACCCTTGAAGGGTAATGACTTTATTTATTCTCTTTTGTAGGTGGAGCAACTGAAGAAAGGGAAGATGGAGATAGTGAAGATCTAGACCTTACTTAAGAAGAACTTTGAATTGTTGTCGATATTCTAGGAGTCTTTTGTTATCAACATTTGAAACTTTAACTTTTGAAGTGTTGAACTGTAAAACTTATGTGACTGGGTTAAAATATTTTTCTATTATGGTTATTATTAGCTTATTGGACATGAAAGATTATGAAGTGTTTTGTCTTTTTATTTATATAATTTCCAAGTTATTACAAATATTTACATATGTAAATGTTATTTACAATCAGGGAAATAATGTTAATTAAACTCTTACAATAGCCTAATAGAACAGTTGCAATAAGCACAAATGTCATTTCCATAGATATTCTAAATCGTTCCAATAGGTCTTGCAAACCGTTCCAAAAAGTACGACAAACCGATGCAATAGAAATAAAACCGTTACGGTAGCGTAATAAAACTGTTAGAATATCTGTAAATAAACGTTGCAATAGCTTACATAATCATTGCAATAAATTATATAGTAACGGTTTTCAACCGTTTGTAGTAAATAATATGGTAACAGTTTACAACTATTGCATTAAACTCTATGGTATCGGTTTTAAACCATTGCAGTTAAAATGAATACTCGTTGCTTCAGACAGAGGGAAAACCATTGCAATAGCTGGCCCTATAGCAACGGTGTGGCCAACCGTCGCAAGAACCGTTCTCTAGATCTATTGGCACGCAAGCTGATGTAACGATCACGAAACTGTTCCAATACATCTATGGAAACAATTTACCTATCATTTGCAATGGTTTTTCCGTTGTTGCCATAGGCCCAATTTCCAGTAGTGTGTGATGCATCAGGTATTGGACTTGGTGCAGTGTTGATGCAGGATGGTAGGGTACTTGCCTACACGTCTCGTCAGTTGAAGTGTCACGATCCAAAACCTAACCCGTTGTGATGGCGCCTATTGTGATACTAGGAAAGCCAACCTTCCCAAAACACTTTCAAAATTTAACAGAAAAGAATTAAGACATTTAAAATAACCAGAGTTTTTCATAAAAATGGGGGTAAATCCCAAATAAAATATAAGTGCAGAAAAATAGCCCGATATCGGGGTATCACTAAGTCATGAGTATCTAATAACCAATCTAGAAACAGAGTCTACTACAGTTTGTGCCAAATGCCAATACAAGAGAGAAAATATAATAAGAAAGGAGAAACAAGGACTGCGACCGCCGACAATTACCTCGTAAGTCTCCGATAATCAGCCTGCGCACGAACTTAGCGACCGCCAGAACCGTACACACCTGGATCTGCACATGAAGTGTAGGGTGTAGCATGAGTACAACCAACTCAGCAAGTAACAAAATTAAATAAGGAACTGAGAAGCAGTGACGAACTATAATAATACAGATCATTTCAAAAGTTTTCAGTAAAGAGTGAACATGCTTTCAAATCCGATGGTATAAGTCAAATCAGTTCGAGCCCAAGTAAAACAACTTTGAATCTTCCAGAGATTTCACAACAACATCAGATAGCAACTAAGTGCAACAATAAATAAAAGCAAGTACAACCTTTCAAGGCAGCAGTCACTCAACTCATCTCATCAGCTCATACTTTCTGCTCTCAGCTCTCAATACACACTCTCAATAGGTACCTACACTCACTGGGGGTTTACAGACTCCGGAGGGGCTCCTTATAGCCCAAGCGATATATCGATGTGGCGTGCAACCCAATCTAATCATATAAGTAGCCATAAGGCTCTTTGCGGCATGCAACCCCATCCATAGTCCATAAACAACCATAAGGCTCTTTGCGGCATACAACCCGATCCACGGTCCATAAGCAACCATAAGGCTCGTTGCGGCAAGCAACCCGATCTATATACCCTCACATAGTTCACAGCTCGGTAGCCAGGCCCTATCTCAGTCACTAACCTCTCCAGCCCCTCGGGCTCACATAATATCATAATAATCGGCCCAAACAGAGAATACCACAAGTACCAACAAGAAATGAGAGGAAACAGAGATATAGCACACGAGTAAGATTGCGACTGAGTACAAGACAATAATTAGTAGTAAATTCATCAAGAATACGATAGTTGTGGGTCCCAACAATGATATCATAAGGTCTAAGCACGGGTTCTAACATGAAAGGCAATCAATTGCTCAAAGGAAAGGAAAGACAAGTAATAACGATGGCTATTCAACTTTACAGTCTCACGGGACGGACCAAGTCACAATACCTCATGGTGCACACTCACTCGCCCGTCACCTAGCATGTACGTGACCCCCAAACACTTACATAATATCAATCCTCGGGGTTTCATAATCTCAAAACCAGATTCAAAACTGTTACTTACCTCAATCGCGCAAAACTCCTACTCCGCATGCCTTTGCCCCTCCAATCAATCTCCAAATGCTCTGAATCTAGCCATAAGCAGTACGAGATAATCAATATTGGTTAAAAGGATCAATTTCACAAGAAAATTACTAAAATATTGCCCAAAATTCGAAATCGGCTCAACCTGTCCTCCTGGGCCCACGTCTCAAAATCCGACAAAAGTCACAAAACCCGAAAGCTTATTCACCCACGAGTCTAACCATACCAAATTTATAAACATCCGACCTCAGTTGCCCCTCCAAAACCCAAAGATCACTATTCAATTCCCAAGCCCTAACACCCAAATGTCCAACTCAAATCCATAATTAGGTGATGAAGGAAGCCATAGATTCACAAAATTTAGACCAATCCATGTTAGAATTACTCCGCAATGTTTTCCTTAAAAATCCTCTAAAAATCGCCTCTCTCCCGAGCTTCTCAAGTCCAAAAATCGAAAATGAAAGTCTAACCCTCGATCTGGTGTTTTTCTGCCCAAAAATACCGCACTTGTGGTCTTCCTGTCGCTTCTGAGACGCCGCACCTGCGGAACTTCCATCGTAGGTGCGGATTTAACTTAAAAGTCCTGACCTCGCTCTTGCGGGCCTAAGACTGCATCTGCGCCTATCACAGGTGCGGGAATCCATCACATCTGTTGCCATCCTTCAAACCTACGCCCAACTGCCCGTATTTGCGACTCTCGCAGGTGCGGGGAAATCTTTGCACTTGCGGCTCTTGCCCAGATCCTTCTTGGCCTAATCTGCGGCTCCTTCTTCGCTTCTGCGAGCTCGCACCTGCGGTTCCCACTCCGCAGGTACGGTTACACCAGCAGTAGCAACTTCAGCTGCATTTCCTTAACACCCATCAAGCCGTTAACTACCCGAAATAACCCCGAGGACTCCGGGACCTTAACCGATCATACCAACAAGTCATATAACCCCAAGCGATCTTAGTCAAACGTTCGAATCACTCAAGACAACATCAAAACACCAATTACACCCGGTTTCAAGCTTAAAGAACTTCTAAACTTCCAAATTCCACAAACGACGCCTAAACCTACCAAACCACGTCCGATTGACATCAAATGTTACACACAAGTCAAAAATGACACCACGAACCTATTCCAACTTCCAGAAATCCAATCCAACTTGGTGTCAAAATTTCCATTGCCGGCCAAAATCGTCAAAATTCTAACGTTCGCCAATTCAAGTCTTATTCTACTACGGACCTCCAAATTGTATTCCGGACGCGTTCCTAAGTCCAAAATCACCTAACGAAGTTAACAAAAGTATAAAAATTCAAATCCGACATCATTTTCCCGCAAGTTGACATCCAGTCAACTTTTTCAACTGAAGCTTCCAATTAAGAGACTAAGTGTCTCAATTCACTCCAAAACCACTCCGGACCCGAATCAACCAACCCGGTAAGACATAATACAACTGGAAAGCACAAAAGAAGCAGAATTGGGGGGAAATGGGGCTATAACTCTCAAAACGACCGGCCAAGTCGTTATATTCTCACCCTCTTAAACAAACACTTGTCCTCGAACGGGTCTAGAAACATACATGGAGTCTCAAATAGGTGTGGATATCTGCTCCGCATCTCCCGCTCGGTCTACCAAGTGGCCTTCTCCACAGGCTGACATATCCACTGCACCTTCACTGAAGCTATATGCTTTGACCTCAACTTCCGAACCTGCCGCTCCAAATTGGCCACCGGCTCCACATCATAAATCATATCACCATCCAACTGAACCGTGCTGAAATCCAAAACATGGTATGGATCGCCCATATACTTACAGAGCATAGAAACATGAAATACTATATGCACACTCGACAAGTTAGGTGGCAAGACAAGCTTGTAAGCCACCTCCCCTATCCTCTGAAGTACCTCAAAATGCCCAATGAACCGGGGGCTCAACTTTCCCCTCATCCCAAACCTCACAACACCCGGCTCAAACTATCCCACCAGAGATCTACGCCGCCTCCCATATAAAGTCTCGTACAGAGCCATCTGAATGTTCGATTGATAACTGTTGTTATATGCAGACTTCGCGAGTGGCAGAAACTGGTCCCATGAACCCCCAAAATCAATGACACAAGCGTATAACATGTCCTCCAATATCTGGATAGTGCGCTTGGAATGTCTGTCCGTCTGAGGGTGAAAGGTTGTGCTCAACTCAACCTGAGTATCAAATTCTCACTGCACGACGCTCCAAAACTGCGATGTAAACTGTGTGCCTCTATCCGAAATGATGGAAACTGGGACACCATGAAGGTGAACAATCTCTCAGATGTAAATCTCATCCAACAACTTTGAAGAGTAAGTAGTACCAATTGGAATGAAGTGCGCGGACTTGGTAAGCCGATCCACAATTACCCAAGTAGCATCGAACTTCCTCGAAGTCTGTGGGAGCCCAACTACGAAATCCATGGTGATCCGCTGCCACTTCCACTCTGGGATCTCTAACCTCTGAAGCAAGCCACCCGGTCTCTAATGCTCATACTTAAACCTGCTGACAGTTGAGACACCGGGCCACA
>AWOL01S0040350.1:19331-34935 GCA_000715115.1 Nicotiana otophora
TAGGTGGCAAGACAAGCTTGTAAGCCACCTCCCCTATCCTCTGAAGTACCTCAAAATGCCCAATGAACCGGGGGCTCAACTTTCCCCTCATCCCAAACCTCACAACACCCGGCTCAAACTATCCCACCAGAGATCTACGCCGCCTCCCATATAAAGTCTCGTACAGAGCCATCTGAATGTTCGATTGATAACTGTTGTTATATGCAGACTTCGCGAGTGGCAGAAACTGGTCCCATGAACCCCCAAAATCAATGACACAAGCGTATAACATGTCCTCCAATATCTGGATAGTGCGCTTGGAATGTCTGTCCGTCTGAGGGTGAAAGGTTGTGCTCAACTCAACCTGAGTATCAAATTCTCACTGCACGACGCTCCAAAACTGCGATGTAAACTGTGTGCCTCTATCCGAAATGATGGAAACTGGGACACCATGAAGGTGAACAATCTCTCAGATGTAAATCTCATCCAACAACTTTGAAGAGTAAGTAGTACCAATTGGAATGAAGTGCGCGGACTTGGTAAGCCGATCCACAATTACCCAAGTAGCATCGAACTTCCTCGAAGTCTGTGGGAGCCCAACTACGAAATCCATGGTGATCCGCTGCCACTTCCACTCTGGGATCTCTAACCTCTGAAGCAAGCCACCCGGTCTCTAATGCTCATACTTAAACCTGCTGACAGTTGAGACACCGAGCCACAAACCCAACTATATCCTTCTTCATCCTCCTCCACCAATAGTGCTGTCTAAAATCTTGGTACATCTTTGTGGCACCCAGATGAATGGAATACCGCGAGCTGTGGGCCTCTTCAAGAATCAACTTCTGAAGCCCATCCACATTGGGCACAGATATCCGCCCTGCATTCTCAACACGCCATCATCACCAATAGTCACATCTCTAGCATCACCTCGCCGAACACTATCCTGGAGGATGAGCAGATGTGGGCCATCATACTGACGCTCCCTGATATGATCATAAAGAGAAGTCCTATTGACCACACAAGCCATTACCTGACTCGACTCCAAAATATCTAATCTGACAAGCTAGCTAGCTAAGGCCTGAACATCCAATGCAATGGGTCTCTCTGCTATTGGAAGATATGCTAAACTCCCCAAACTCTCCGCCCGATGACTCAAGGCATCGGTCACTACATTGGCCTTCCCGGGATGGTACAAAATAGTAATATCATAGTCCTTAAAAAGCTCCAACCACCTCTGTTGATGAAAGTTAAGATCCTTATGTTTGAACAGATGGTGGGAACTCCGATGATCAGTGTAAATCTCACAATGGACACCGTACAAATAGTGCCGCCAAATCTTCAAGGCATGAACAATAGCTGCTAACTCAAGGTCGTGGACATGATAGTTCTTCTCATGGGTCTTCAACTGACGCGAAGCATAAGTAATCACTCTACCCTCCTACATCAGAACACACCCAATACCGATCCACGAGGCATCACAATACACTATGTAAGAACCAGAAGCTGATAGAAGAACTAGAACTGGAGCCGTGGTCAAAGCATTCTTGAGCTTCTGAAAGCTCTCCTAGCACTCATCTAACCACCTGAATGGAGCACCCTTTTGGGTCAATTTGGTTAAGGGAAATTCAATAGATTAAAAACCCTCAACAAAACAATGGTAATAGCCATCCAAACCAAGAAAGCTCCTAATCTACGTGGCAGAGGACGGTCTGGGCCAACTCTACACTGCCTTTATCTTCTTCTGGTCCACCTGAATACCCTCGTTGGACAACACATGCACTAAGAACGCCACTGAACCGAGCCAAAACTCACACTTGGAGAACTTTGTATAAAGCTTCTCTTCCCTCAATATCTGTAACACAATCCTCAAATATTAGGCATGCTCCTCCTGGCTACGAGAGTACACCGGGATATCATCAATGCATACAATAATGAACGAGTCCAAATAAGGCTGAAACACATAGTTCATCAAATGCATGCATGTTGCTGGGGCGTTAGTCAGCCCAAAAGACATCACAAAGAGCTCATAATGGCCATATCGGGTTCTGAAAGATGTTTTAAGAATATCCAAATCCTGAATCTTCAGCTGGTGATACCCTGACCTCAAATCAATCTTGGAGAACACCCTCGCCCCCTGAAGCTGGTCCAATAGATCATCAATATGTGGCAAAGGATACTTGATCTTGACTGTGACCTTGTTCAACTGTCTGTAATCAATGCACATTCTCATAGAACCATCATTTTTCTTAACAAATAGAACTGGTGCACCCCAAGGTGACACGCTAGGATGAATAAACACCTTATCAAGGAGTTCCTGAAGCTGCTCCTTCAACTTAGCCAGTGCCATACGGTGCGGTGGAATAGAAATGGGCTGAGTTCCTGGTACCAAATTAATACCGAAGTCAATATCCCTGTTAGGCGGCATGCCCGACAGATCTGCAGGAAACACATCTGAAAAATCACGCACCACCGGAACAGAACTAATTGCAGGAGTCTCTGCACTAACATCCCTCACAAAAGACAAATAGGATAGACAGCCCTTCTCAACTATCCGCTGAGCCTTCAAGTATGAAAACACTCTACTAGGAACATAGTCTATAGAACTGCTCCACTCAACTCTTGACAATCCTGGTATTGATAACGTCACAGTCGTAGCGTAACAATCTAGAACGGCATGACATGGAGACAACCAATCCATACCCAATATCACATCAAAATCGACCATACTGAGCAGCAAAAGATCCACTCTAGTCTCTAGACCACCAATAGCCACTACACATAACCAATATACATGGTCCACAATAATAGTATCTCATATAGGAGTAGATACATTAACAGATGAAACTAAAGACTCGTGGGGCATATCCAAAAAATGAGTGAAATACGAGGAAACATACGAATAAGTGGAACTAGGGTCAAACAATACGGAGGCATCTCTGTGGAAAACTAAGACAATACCTGTGATCATAGCATTTGAAGAAATGGCATCTGATGTAGCAGGGAGGGCATAGAAACGGGCCAGGCCACCCCCTCTCGGGTGGCCCCTAACTGACTGGGCTCTACCCTGAGCTGGCTGAGCGGGTGGTGAAGACACTGGTTCTGATGTCGTAGACTGGCTCCTCTACTGAGCCAGACCTCTCGTAAGGCGGGGACAATGTCTCATGATGTGGCCAAACTCTCCACACTCATAGAAACTCCCCGGTGCTGGTGCTGGGGACTGAAGGGAGCCCCGAGACCGGGATGACTGGTAGAAGGACCTGTCATAGATGAGCCCTAACCCGATGGGCCACGGGCCAAACTCTGAGCTGGGAGGGCACTGAGAGATGAATGACACTGCTGATAATTGTGTGAACCATGGCCAGATGATGCACCACGGTGGACTGGGCGAGCCGTCTGAGCATGTCTGAAAGGACTATCCCTACCGTGGTAGAACTGCCCCCAGAAGGAACACCGATAAATCTACCCTGTCCACGAGGCCTCTTGGACTCCCTCTAAACCTTCTCTTGACTACGAACTATCTCAATCTAATGTGCAATGTTGACAACCTCATCAAAAGTAGCACCAGACACTCTCACTCTGGTCATAAGCAATCACAGCTCAAAAGTGAGGCCATCTATAAACCTCTTGATCCTCTCCATGTCTGTGGGAACCAACTAGATAGCATAATGGGCCAACTCCAAGAATAGCATCTCATACTGTATCACGGACATATCACCCTGAAAAAGCTGCTCGAACTACCTGCGCAGCTCCTCTCTACGGGACTACAACACGAACTTCTCCAAGAATAGATCCGAGAACTGCTGCCAGGTAAGGGGTGTTGTGCCGACTGGCCAATGCCTCTCGTAAGCCTCCCACAAACTAAAGGCAGGCCTAGAGAACTGAAAAGTAGTGAACGAGACCCCACTGGCCTCTAGAATACCTGTTGTACGGAGTATCCTCTGACACCTGTCCAAGAAACACTGTGCATCCTCTCCCTATGCACCACTGAAAGATGGAGCCTGGAGTCTCCCAAACCTCTCCAATCTACGTTGCTCATCCTCAGGCATAGCAGGAACCACATAATCCTGAGCAGCTGCAACCGGCTGGGCTGGTGGTGCCCCTGGTGTCTGGAATTCCTGTACCACTTGCTCTGGTGTGCGGGCAGCGGGAGTCTGAGTACCTTCCCTGGCTTGAGAAGTGGCTACTGCGTCCATAACAGAGACCGCCTGAGCAAGACTGGTACACGCGGTCAGAATCTGAGCTAAGGCCTCCTAAAGGCCTGGAATCCCAATAGGCACAGTTGGTGCCTGAGGTGGTGCATCAACAACTGGAATACGGTCCTGATCTGGGGCAACTTGTGGATCTGCAGGTACTGCCCCAGCTGCTGTGTGGGCTACACCTTTGCCTTTACCGTGACCTCGGCCTCTCGCGGCCCTGGATGGGGATACTGGTGGCTGTCCATCCTGCCCGGTAGTACGAGTCCTCACCATCTTTGAGAGAATGAAATAACATATGTTTAGTTACTAGAATCAATAGATTCGCATGACAAGAATTCAAGAATGTGGAGTTTCCTAAGGGTTCTGTAGCCTCTCGAAGATAAGTACAGACATCTCCGTACCGATCCGTAAGACTCTACTAAACCCGTTCATGACTCGTGAGACCTATATAACCTAGGCTCTAATACCAACTTGTCACGACCCATAATCTAACCCGTCGTGATGGTGCCTATCGTGATACTAGGCAAGTTGACCTTCCCAAAACACTTTCAAAATTTAACAAAAGAGAATTAAGACATTTAAAATAACGGGAGTGTTTCATAAAAAATGGGGGTAAAACCCAAATAAAACATAAGTACGGAAAAATGGTCCGACATCGGTATGTCACTAAGTCATGAGCATCTAATAACCAATATAGAAATAGAGTCTACTACAGTTTGTGCCAAATGCCAATACAAGAGAGAAAAGATAATAATAAAGGAGAAAAAAGGAATGCGAACACCGGCAGCTACCTCGTAAGTCTCCGATAATCAGACGACACATAAACTCAGCGACCGCCAGAACCGTACACACCTGGATCTGCATATGAAGTGCAGGGTGTGGCATGAGTACAACTAACTCAACAAGTAACAAAATTAAATAAGGAACTGAGAAGCAGTGACGAACTATAATAATACAGATCATTTCAAAAGTTTTCAGTAAAGAGTGAACATGCTTTCAAATCTGGTGATATAAGTCAAATAAGTTCGAGCCCAAGTAAAACATATATGAATCTTCCAGAAATTCCAAAACAACATCAGATAGAAACTAAGTGCAATAACAAATAAAATCAAGTACAGCCTTTCAAGGTAGCAGTCACTCAACTCATCTCATCCGCTCATACTCTCGACTCTCAGCTCTAAATACATATTCTCGATAGGTACCTGCGCTCACTTGGGGTGTACAGACTCCGGAGGGTCTCCTTCCAGCCCAAGTGCTATATCGCTGCGGCGTGCAGACTGACCCAATAAAAAAGTAGCCATAAGGCTCGTTGCGGCGTGCAACCCGATCCACAGTCCATAAACATCCATAAGGCTCGTTGCGGCATCCAAACTGATCCATATACCCTCACATAGTTCACATCTCAACACTCATGCCTTATCTCATTCACTAACCTCTCCAGCCCCTCGGGCTCACATAATATCATAATAATCGGCCCAAATAGTGAATGCAACAAGTATCAATAACAAATGAGAGGGAACAGATATATAACACAAAAGTAAGACTGTGACTAAGTATAAGACAACAATTAGCATTCAATTCAACAAGTATACGACCGCTGCGGGTCCCAACAATGATATCATAAGACCTAAGCATGTTTTCTAACATGAAAGGGAGTCAATTTCTCAAAGGCAAGGGAAGACAAGTAATAACAATGGTTATTCGACTTTATAGTCTCACGGGACGGACCAAGTCACAATTCCTCACGGTGCACGCTCACACGCCATCACCTAGCATGTGTGTCACCTCCAAACACTCACATCATACCAATCCTGGGAGTTTCATACCCTCAAAACTAGATTTAAAACCGTTACTTACCTCAAACATGCAAAATTCCTACTTCGTAGTGCCTTTGCCCCTCGATTCAATCTCAAAACCCTTTGAATCTATCCATAAGCAGTACGATATAATCAATATTGGTTAAAAGGATCAATTCCACAAGAAAACTACTAAAATATAGCCCAAATTCTAAAATCGGCTCAACCCGGCCCCTCTGGGCCCACATCTCAAAACCCAACAAAAGTCACAAAACCTGAAAGCCTATTCACCCACGAGTCTAACCATTCCAAATTTATAAAATTTCGACCTCAATGGCCCCTCCAAAACCCCAAAGTTCACTCTCCAATTCCCAATCCCTAAACCCCAAAATTTCCAACTCAAATCTCTAATTAGATGATGAAGGAGCCAAAGTTTCACAAAATTTAGACCAATCTGGGTTAGAATTACTTACCCCCAATGTTTTCATTGAAAATCCCCAAGTCCAAAAATCGAAAATGACAGTCCAACCCTCGAGCTGGTATTTGTCTGCCCATAAATACCGCACTTGCGGTCCTCTTGTCACTTCTGCGATGCTGCACCAGCGAAAATTCCATCGTAGGTGCGGATTTTACTTAACAATCCTGACCTCACTCCTTTGGTTCCAAGACCACATCTGCGCCTATCGCAGGTGCGGGAATCCATGGCACATGCGGTCATCCTTCGCACCTACGCCCAGTTGCCCGCATTTGCGACCCTCGCAGGTATGGAAAATGCTTCGCACCTGCGGCTCCTGCCCAGCTCATTCTTGGCCACATATGCAGCTCCTTCTTCTCTTCTGCGGGTTCGCACGAGCGATTCCCACTCCGTAGGTGTGGTTACACTAGTACCAACAACTTTAACTGCATTTCCTTAACTTCCATCAAGCCGTTAACTACCAAAAATTACCCCGAGGCTTCCAGGACCTCAGCCGATCATACTAATAAGTCATATAACCCCATGCAAACTTATTCGAACCTTTGAATCACTCAAGACAACCTAAGAACACCAATTACACCCGGATTCAAGCATAAAGAACTTTTAAACTTTCAAAATTCTAACTTTTATCAATTCAAGCCTTATTCTATTACGAACCTCCAAATCACATTCGGGATGTGCTCCTAAGTCCAAAATCACCTAACGGAGCTAACAGAACCATAAAAATTCAAATCCGAGGTCATTTTCTCACAAGTTGACATCTGGTCGACTTTTCCAACTTAAGCTTCCAATTAAGAGACTAAGGCCTCAATTCACTCCAAAACTACTCCGAACCCAAACCAACCAACCCGGTAAGACATAAAACAGCTGTAAAGCACAAAATAAGCAGAATGGGGGAAAACGTGGCTATAACTCTCGAAATAACCGGCCGAGCTGTTACATAAAGGTTCATGAGAAGAATCACCTTGTGTATGATTTAGAGTTGGTAGCCATTATTCATGCGCAGAGGAATTAGAGGCACGATCTATACGGTGTTCCATGTGAGGTGTATACGACCATCAAAGTCTCCAGCACCAGTTCAAGCATAAGGACCTTAATTTGTGGCAACAGAGGTGGTTAGAGTTGTTCAAAGACTATGATATCACCTTATTTTATCATTTGAGGAAGGCTAATGTAATGGCTGATGTATTGAGAAGGAAGGCAGGGAGCATGGGCAGTTTGGCATATTTTCTAGTAAAGGAGAGGGTACTAGTTCGTGAGGTTGCATGTTTCGGAGCCTAGACGAGTTCTTTCTTGTGTTATGGAACTGTCATCGTTGTTGGAGCATACCAAGGCTTGCTAGTTTGATGATACTCACTTGTTGGTGTTTAAGAATACGATGCAACGGGGTGGTTCCAAGGAGGTTATGATTGGTGATGATGGTGTTTTATGGCTTCAAGGCTGGATTTGTGTTCTAAATATTGATGGGTTGAGAAAGTTGATCCTTGAGGAGGCTCGAAATTCACACTATTACATTCATTCAAGTGTCACGAAGATTTATCATGACTTAAAACAACACTATTGGTGGCAGTGAATGAAGAAGGATATTGTTGCTTATGTCTCTCAGTGTTTGAATTATCAACAGGTGAAGTACGAGCATCAGAAACTAGGTGGGTTGACTCAGAGATTTGAGATATCAGAGTGGAAGTGGGAGCACATCACTATGGATTTTGTGGTAGTCTTTCCGCGTACCTTGAGGAAATGTGACATAGTTTGGGTTATGTGGACTGGTTGACTAAGTCTACACACTTCATGTCAATGATGACTACCTATTCTTCTAAGTGGTTGGCTCAGATTTATATCCAGGAGATTATCCGCCTGCACGGCAATGCCAAATTCCATTATTTTTGATCGAGGCATGCAATACATATCATATTATTGGAGAGCCTTGCAGGGTGAGTTGGGCATTCATGTCGAGCTGAGTATCGCATTTTATCCTTGAACGGATGGGCAGTTAGAACGCACTACTCAGATATTGGAGGACATGTTGCGGGCCTGCTCTATGGAATTAGGGGTCAATGGGACCTATTTCTACCTCTAGTAGAGTTTTCCTACAACAACAGCTATCAACCGAGCATCTATATGGCTTCGTATGAGGCCTTATATAGGAGGTGATGTCATACACTGATTGGTTGATTGAGTACGGAGAGGCTAGATTATTGGGCACTGATTTGGACTGTGATGATATGAAGAAGGTTAAGGTGATTCGGGAGCCACTACAGCTCAATCCAAGAAAAAGAGTTATGCGGACCGGAAGGTTCGTGATGCGACTTACATTCTGGGTGAGAAGGATATACTCTACGTGTTGCCTATGAAGGGCGTGGTGTGGTTTGGAAAAAGTGCAAGTTGAACCGAGGTTTATTGGCCCTTTTGAGATTTAGAGAGAGTTGTGGAGGTCTCCTAGACGCTTGCATTGCCTCCTAGTCTAGTAGGGGTACATCCGGTATTTCATGTTTCCATGCTTTAGAAGTATCATGAGGACATATCACATGTTTTGGACTTCGGCACGGAGCAACTTGATGAAAATCAAACATATGAGGAAGAGTGGGTAGCTATTCTAGACTGGCAAGTTCGTAAGTTATGATCCAAGAGGCGTGGACAAATGAGGAGTTCGGGTCTGATATGCGGAGTAGATACCCACACATTGTTACCAGCCCAGCTACTTTTCTATGTCCATTCGAGGACACATATTTCTTTTAGAGGTAGAGAATGTAATAACCTGATAGGTCATTTTGAGTACTAGACTTAATTTTAGTGTTTCGAGACCTCCCACAACTTTATTTGATTTTTTCGATTTACGTGACATAGTCCGCATCATTTTCTAAAAACTCTGTACATAAAAATTTGAAGAAATATAATTTTTGACTTAAAACGAGGCTACAATTGACCACAACTAACATTCGTGCTAAACAACCTCGGATAGGTGTTTTGACAATTTACGTAGGTTCATATAATGCTTTTAGACTTGTACGCTATTTTAGTTGGGGTTTGGGGTGACCCGAACGCTTTTCGGCGCATTATGTGAAACAAATTGTGGAATTGTGTTTTCAAGTTGAAATCCTGAGTTTTAATGATCGATTCATGTTAATTGGTGTTATTTTGATGATTTGAGGTAGTGAGCAAGTTTGTAGGATATTATAACGCATGTGTGCACGTTCGGTTTAGAGCCCGAGGGGCTCAGGTGAGTTTTGAGTGTGTTACAGATGGATTTGCAACTGCTAGTGCCCAGTAGTTGCTGGTGTCTAGTTTCATATGTTGCATTTGCGAGGTGTGGCTAGTATTTGCGAGCCTCACTTTTGCGGTCAATGGATCTCATCTGCGATATCTGGGAGGGGTTGTTGACTTTGTAAATGCGAATATGTGATCACATTTGTCGACTGTGGGTGGTCGCATTTAAGACCTTTGGTTCGCTTTTGCGAATTGGAGCTGGGGACTAGTAGCTTCGCAAATGCTCAGCTCATATCGCATTTGGATGGAGGGTTAGATCGCATTTGCAACTTTCACGTAGCCTACGTAAAGGATTGGAAAATTGGGACTTAGCTTAATTTACATCATGTTTCAACCTCAAACACACTAGAGGCAATTGTTAAAGAGGATTTTCTTCCCCAATGCATTGGTAAGCAACTTTAACTAGTTTTCAATCAATTTTAATTTCTCTTCCAACAATTTTAACATCAAATCTATGAATTCTATGGTAGAAATTAGGGGTTTTGGATAAAATTTAGGGATTTGTTAAAATTGAATTTAGACCTCGAATAATTTCTAAAGCTTATTTTGAACTGTTTGAAATATATTTGGATAAATTGGATTGGTTTAGAGGCTTATTCTAAAGGGAATGCCGTGATTTGTTGCTGATTTGGTTGTGGAGCGACGTAATTATCATGGTTAACTTTGACTTGAGGGAATTAGGACTTGTTGTTTAATTTTTTACGTGAATTAAGTACGGGGACAACGTATATGCAAGGTGATGAGTATATATGCGTTGTCATGGGTTGAATTTTGCGGGTGAAAATTGTCTTATTTGTACCATGCTGTATCATTTACTAGGCCTTCCATGTCTTAGTTAGATTATTACTCTTTAATTGTTCACTTCTGTGTTTAATGCTTATTTTGAAGTTGGGGTTATATTAAAAGTTGAAATTGCTCATTCTAGCACCACCGTTGAAGTTGAAATTTTCTTCCCACCTTCCTTGATACTTTGGATTAATGTTGTTTCTTGGTGAGCAAGAGTGAAAAGCATGAAGAGTGTTGCCGTACCTTATTTGCATATTGTTATCATTGATTGAGTGAATGTGAGGATTAAAGCACAAAGCGTGATGTCGTGTACTTGATTGCTTCATTATTAATTATCATATCATATGACTAAGATGAGAATAAAAGCGTCGTGCTATTACATTTATCATATTATATGGTGAGGATGAGAGTAAAAGCATGAAGGGTGATGCTATGAAATTTGATGATTTTATTTCTTTACTTGATTCTTGGATTGAATTGAACTTGGCTGCTTGTTGGTTATCTCGGAAAGAGACTTACTTGGTGATTCTGTACTTATTGTTCCGATTGTTGCTCACTTTTAAATACCCCCACCCCATTATTACTTTTAATACTTTACTTATTATTTATGTTGCTTTATACATATGTATATATATACATATATATATATATATATATATATATACATATATATATATATATATATATATATATATATATATATATACATATATATATATATATATATATATATATATATATATATATATATATATATTTACTTATTTATTTATTTGCACAGGTTTTTAGTAGGTGTCTTCTCTTAGCCTCGTCACCACATCGTCTGGGTTAGGCTCAACACTTACTGAGTATATTGGGTCAGCTGTACTCATACTACACTTCTGCACTTCTTATGAAGATTTTGACATTGGTACCGGTGGAGTTCTAATAGGCACTTAGCAGATACCAGTCACTGATTCGAGGAAATGTTGCACCCCGTTCGCAGACCCTGGTGTCATTTTCCTATTTTTTGTATTGTTTCTTCTCATTTCAGCCAGTGTTGTATTTATTTCCAACCTTGTATTTAGTTGGATCTTGATTCTCATGTACTTGTGACACCAAAGATCTTGGGATAGTTTATGTTATGTCATTGGTCAGTTATTAGATATTTATTGCTTTCCTACTCTTATTATCTGTTATGTTGTCTTACCTGACATTCTGTGTTAGACGCCATCACGACCTCGCGGTGGGAATTTTGGGTCGTGACATTATGCGCCATAAAGTTTAAGAAGTACAACATTGGTGTGAAGACTAAACACAAATATAAGTCTTATACTACAATGAAAAAATGGTAGCTTGTAACAGGAATACCGGTACATCTTTAATGATATCATCTGGCTTCCATTACAGCTCAGCTATAAAATCTACACACAAGGTGTAGAAGTGTAGTATGAGTACAACCGATCCCATATACTTATTAAGTATTAAAACTAAACTCAACAATGTAGTGGCGAGGTTTAGTGAAAAGATACTCTCTTTATGTAACCTGTGCAGCTCACATGCATATAAAATAACAGAAAAATAGCCAAAAAATAGATAAAGAATAATGGATATCATCAATAAGGTGCTCAATCAAACAGATCAAAGAAAATACAAATGCACCAAATTTGCATAAAAAGATATACGCACGAAGTAGCATTAACTCAAACACTTATAACTGAATGTAGAGTGCCTGTGCAAGAAAAAGGTCCACATTCCATATCAATTACCAATTAGAATTTATTCTTATACTTCTGCATGAGCCTAAAATGTCCACGCATAATAGACTCATTATTTAAATTCACATACATTTTTCACTCTTATCCGGTACAAGATCCATGTACCTAGCACCAAATCCATGTATCCAATATAAGTCACAATATATCGTCATAACCCGGTACGAGATCCCGGTACCGATCTCTACCAATGAATATGATGAATGTATAAAATGTTTCACATAACATATGTAGATGATATGCATGAATATGATATGTAAATATGCATGAATGCACCCACCCACCGTATCATCCATGCACCTGACACATTTCACGTGTCTAATACCAAGAACTAATCAAGTGCCTATGCTCACTAGGCCCAAAATAACATTGATAATTACCTGACTTCGGAGGAACGGTACCATATCTAAGAATCGATACATGAACCATCTCTTGGGAACCCATCGTATCACTTCATTAAAAATATCATAATAGTCTGAACTATAGAATCCTCGTGCCACACTATTCATTCAAATATAAATCCTCTGATAATATCCAGTGTGCCATAATAACTTTAATTCATATTAAGATCTCTATTTCCAATGGTGTATGCATATGCTTCAGAGATAATCGATAAAACGTACTAGTGCATGATAAATAAAGTTGCGGGGATGTATGCAAGTACTCATGAGATGATCTCTAAGCATGGTATATGAGTGTGTATAACGTATGACTAGAACTCCAACATGTAATTCATCATCCAAAAATAATCTAGTCGAAATGAAGAATCAAACGCCTAAACATGGTCTCACCAAGAAAGGAAGGTTCAAGAAGTCATACAATAGTTTAAGTCATATTACAAGAATATTAGTGTGAATGTAAGTTCAGAATAATAACTGTGACTATGGCTAAATATAAATCAAGTGTATCAACAATCTTAAGGATAGCCTGGCATGCTCAAATAAGGTGTTATTAACCTAAACATTATCTCTAGCATGATTCATCGTGCTCACGTAGTGATTCAATCTAGTAAAGCATAGAACAAGTAGAAAGCCTAAAATTACCCGAAAAATGGTATAACATCGGTCTACACATATATACCCGGCACATCATATATATGTCACCTTCCCCAAGAATTTAGCATATAGAATATAGATTTATTTTAAAAAATTTCCCTCAAGCTAAGATTAGGCAGGATTCATACCTCATCCCAGGCTAGCTTTGTTCTTTAAAATCTGCCTTTTCTAGCTTTGAATCCACCAAAAGAGTCAAATCTAGCATATACAATACTCAATAGGGTCAAACAAGGCTTTACAAACAACTCCAAACAATAAAGGTTCAATCTTTAATCAAATCCAAAAGTCAAACCATGCCCACATAGTCAAAACTTGAGTTCAAGGCCAAATCTTGTTAACTCATAACCCCAAGATTCTAAATATATAATTTGTTTCTAAATCCGAGCTCAAATCGGTGTTCAAAACATCAAAATCTATTTTATTAAGTTTTGAACAAAAATTCCAATTTGTTTTGTTCACATATTTTGATGTTATATCTAGTGATAGTTTTATGTATAAACCATGGATATATATTAGAATTACTTACCCAAGCTTGTAGATGAAACTCTAGCTTCAATCCTTTCAAAATTGAGATCCAAAAGTTGAGAAATAAAAGAAAAGTCACAAAACTCAACCTCAAATAGCTTCCTGAAGTAGCTGTCAAAATGGTGCTCAGGGGCAGTATGTTTAACATGCGGGTCGCAGATTTCACATGTGATCCTCGTGTCACTTCACATGTCAGAACCTGCAATGACTCTCTTCTGATAGAATAGTCATAACTCCTTATAGAAATGTCAGGATAATGAACGATTTCAACCACAAGAAACTAGACTCAAGGAGCTATAATGTCATTAAAACCTTATCCAAAAATCGCTTTCAGGATTTAGAGATATATTCTTTTGAAGTCAAGCCAACTATAGAAAAGCCTTATTTCAGTAATTTAATTCTTCATAAACTTGGCCCAAACACATTGAAACTCACATGTGCCCTTCGTAATTCCATCAAGTCATTCCTATAAGTCAAAATAACCTGTATAGACTTGTCCAAAAGGTCAAAACACCTAGAGGAATATCACAACAAATAATTGAGGTTCAAATTGAATAGAATTTCTCTTAAGTTCTTAAATCTTCATTATTTCAAGAGAGTATTCGAATCACACTTAGACATTAAAGATTACTTCCAAGCTTTGCACACAAGTTCAGTTCCACTATATAGACATATTTAAAGTCTCGAAACATAAATTGAATTCCAATAACGTCAAAGTCAACTCCTGGTCAAACTTATGAACTCTTAAGTTCTTCAAATTTGCCAACATTAAACAAATGGTGACGAATTCTTGTAAGAACTTCCAAAACCACATTCGAACATACGTACAAGTCCAAAATTATCATACGAACCTATCGAAATCACCAAAACTCGATTTTGAGTCCGTTTGCCCAAAGGTCAATTTTTGGTCAACTCTTCCAACTTAAAGCTTCCATTTAGGAACTAAGTGTTCCAAACCTCTTCGGATCAAAATTACTTATACTCGCAAGTCATAAAATAATAGACATACGAGAAGTCTCAAATCATGAATGAGATGCTAGAACTCAAAAAAATTGATTGGATCATTACAATATTACATCAAACTATACAACTTACCTCTCTAAAAGTTAATAGTTGATAAACTTTATCAATACAACAATTTTAAATATTATATAAAAAGTTGCTTCCAAATTGTAAAATAATAGAGAGACGTATAACTAATATATGAAGATCGATAATAAGTGAAGATGTATATTTTAGATATTAAAATGATATTCAATCTAACAATGTTCTCAATTAGTAAATATGCAATACTATTGCTCATTATTTTGAGTTATTCTCGATCTTCATATTTATATAGATGAATAGAACCTTAATATTTCATTTGGTGAAGAATTTGAGCGTCAACAATACTAGTTAGATTTGCCTTAGGAACTATCAGGCGAGCCCTAAGCGATGAGCATTAAGCAGGTTTCAGGTACACAATCGGGCGCTTGGGGCATAAGCCTCACAACACTAAGGCCGATACGTGAGTCTCAAGGCATTTTAATAGTGCTCGTCCCAAAACCAGCCCCTAGGCTAGTCCTAAGAAAGCCTTTTAAAATACTGATTGGGACAATATAAATCGCGCATTTTCCAGCGTCCACAAAGACTAAAGGGTCTTGGTCAATCTATAAAAGTAATTTATCAGTAAAGCTCAGAAAAATAAAAGAAAAATAATAGAAAACAAATGCACTACTTCACTCAATAAAGGTAGTATAATTTAGGCTACACACACACACACACACATATA
>AWOL01S0040350.1:36702-81830 GCA_000715115.1 Nicotiana otophora
GTGTGTGTGTGTGTGTGTGTGAGTAAGTGTTTTTATATGTTATTCGGTATTTTGTTATCTTTTTAAAATACCGCATATCGAACATTTTACAACTTAGCTAAATACTATGTCGAATATCGAAATATTGAAATTTTCTGTTGCAATTCGACAATTTGCTACTACCAAATTATGCACCTATAGATAAGAATTATTAAGAGTCAAACTACCAACTCTCCAGCTAGCAGATCACATGCTATATGTGTATGCGATAAAATTAGTTACTGACAATTGGACGAATGAGGAGGTGACACGTGGAGCTGAAGATAGGTAAGATGTGAGTCAAGAACTAGTTGATATTGGTTGAAAGTATGTGACCGGTGCTGGGTGAATTCCGAAGACAAGGTAACTAATAACAAAGATCTGAAGAATGATATATTGAATAGCCGTTACAAAAAAAAATATGCATTTATAACCAACCATTGTGCAACCATCAATGACAGTTTCATTCTCATTCAAGAGGAGCTTGATTTGGGGATCTTGTCTCCCTAAATAGATCTATAAATATTAGAATTAGTATCCATTGTAGGACACGAAATATTTTATACACAAAATCTTGAATTAGTTCTCATTATATAACATATACCTTTACCTTGTTCTTAATATTATTCTCACTTTTGCTACCATAGAAGCTAAATTCGTAGCCAAGATTGTATTTCTTTTAAATTAATTTTATATTATTATTTTTGTTCTTATTTATTTTATATTTCTGGGTAAAATTAATTCACGTGTCTATTAACCACGTTACAAATTCAACTGTACCATTTTAGGGGTAAATAGTTTGGCGCCCACCGTGGGGCATAAACAATTGTGTAATTGCTTTGATCCATTTATATGTTTCTAACAAATTTTGATTCCGTTTGCCACGACCCCAAGTTTCCTCCTTAGGAATCGTGATGACACCTAATCTCTAAGACTAGGTAGGCCTAACACTTACCGCATTAATAACTGATTTTAACCAATTAACTATTAAGCATGAAACGTAAATTTTTATAATAAGACAACAATCCCAAGTACAATACAACATTCCGAAATTGGTAGTATAAGTGTTAAGCTCTACTAAATTCACTAGGAAATTTCTAAGTACAACTGTTCCGAAATAGAAATAAAACTGTACAAAATAACTTTAGAAGATGACTCTGAGGCCTACGAATGCGATGGCAGGTATATCTTGAGTCTCCACAGTAATGTCCTATCAGCAAGCTAATAACCAACAAACTCCGAAGTACCTGGATCTGCACAAAAATGTGCAAAAAGCATAGCATGAGTACACTATAGCGGTACCCAGTAAGTATCAAGACTAACCTCGGTGGAGTAGTGTCGACAAACAATCAATACATATACTAGACATAATAACTTGTACATGTATGAATATGAAACTAACAGAGAACAATGTCAATCTTAAGCTAGGCATAGTAGAAACGAAAACAATACTTGCAGTACAAAACTAGAAGCAACAATTAGCATCAAGGAACAAACAGGTTATAACGCCGTAGAGTAAGCAAAATACAGTATAGGCGTTCGGATTTCCACAGCTATTCTAAGAGCGTGCTGAATGAGCCCATTATCCTTATGTTCTGAACTTGCTTCTTGGTACAAGGGGAGGGGCGAAGAATTCTAGTTCTAGTTCTTCTTCTGCCTAATCTTTAGTACCGCTTTGAGATTGAATCTTTAGAACCATGTGCCTAAGAGGGCGAGGACCTTTATAGCCATAATTCTTCCCCCGGTTCTACCTCCTTCTGCAATAGTGATCTATCCCGTCAATCCCACCCGCGAGCTATCCATTCTAACCTGTCTTTGCCTAGCAAGATACGTCTAGTTCTCCCTCCGCTTGCCTATCTCAGTAGGAAATTGGAACAGTCTCCGATTTCAAAGAAAAAGCTGAGGCGAGAGCTATACCTTCTGGAACCGGAGCAATAACTGCTATAAAGTAAGGAGATGCGCAGGAACGATCCCTAAAGCAAATACTCGGAATGCTCCACGACTAAGTATACCCATTCAGACTCGCTTTTGTTCAATTATAAAAAAATAAGCACTTTGATGAAGATTTATAGCATCATTCAAGTAAATACAGATTAAGATCGTAGAAACATGAGCTTGTGATATAGCTACACCTAATTCCAGACCGGTTAATGCAAGAACTATAAATAAAGGACCAAGATCCCCTATGAAATATAAAAGATCATTCATACATAGCATAGTCCAAGCGAACCCACTTAAAATCTTTACTGAACTATGACCGGCCATCATATTAGCAAATAAACGTATTCCTGAGCTTAATGCTCGAAAACAATAAGGGATTAGCTCAAGGAGTACTAAAAAAGGTGCTAATGGCAGTGGGACTCCTGCAGGTAATAAGAAGCTTAAAAAATGAAGCCCATTTTTTTGAAATCCCACTATAGTAATGCCAATAAAAATTGAAAATGAGAGACCCAAAGTAATGAGAAAATGACTTGTAACTGTGAAGCTATAAGGTATCATACCCTGGGGATTACAAAATAACGAAAAAGTAAAAGTGACCGAGATGCGAGGGGAAAACTTTTGTTTAACATTTCCGGAAAGACCACCTATTTGTTCGTTTACCGGGTTCAGCACGAAATCATAAATAAGCTCTACCAAGGATTGCCAAGCATTTGGTACTGAGTTTCCTCCTCCCTTTTTAGTAACAAAATAAACCAAAAGTAGGACCAAACTGAGAGTTAGTAGCATAAACAAAGATGGATTTGTGAATGAGAAATATAAGTTTCCTATTTTCATAGGAATCAATGGGATTATTTCAAATTGTTCAAGTGGGCTGGAGACGATCTGCGCTAGATCCAGTGTGAAATAAGTGAATTTATCCAGTTGAGGCATTCTTGATTGATTGAGACAAAACGATTCCCTCAATACAGCTTAACTCCGTCAAGCCTGTACGAGTAGTGAAGAAGTATAGAGCACTTTGGTTGGTTGTTGACCAACGGAAAGCATGGGAGAAAAAAAGATGGACGAAGACAACAAAAAGGGACACTTCCCTATACTAAGTGACACCAAAGTACTCTTTAAGCGGATTTGAAAGCATCAGATTGAATCAGACAGAAGGTTCACCCCTCACCTAGTCTCCCCAATTCCGAAAATAGCGGAGAAAGTCATGATAGACGGGGCTATTTCGCCCTTGCTGCTGTAGTTGAAGTAGCATTCTCCGAAGAAATTCTTCGAGTACTGTCTTCATTACAGGATCGCGGGGATGCGGATCGGTCAGACCGGCTCTGTCTAACTGCAGAATTATATACTCTAGGATTTCTGGCCTTAAGCCTTGTTCCCTAAAAGGGGATTCGCGTAAAATCGGAAGAAATTCGCTGTCCGGTTCATTGAGAAAGAGATAAAAAAGTTGATCCTGAAGATTCGCTTTTAACTCTAAAACTTTGATATCGAACAGCTCATTATTTACCGCTGATAGAAATTCAATCGGAGTTCGGGTTTCATTTAAAAAGCTTCTCACTAACTCTTCGTATCCCCCAGCGTTAAGTTGAGGAGGTAATTGGTCGATTTGTAGTGCTTCTAAGAGACGGATTCGAGCATAGAGGTCTATCTCCAGATCCTCAAGCTCTGGGAACTGACGACCCTAAAGAAAATGAGAATTGGAGAGAAGGGGGGGCGCCGGATTATCCTGCCTAACTGGAAGTGAATTTGTATGGGATGATCCTATAATTATAGTAGTAGTAGAACTGGACGAATCCGTTTCTCCACTTGAGGAAGGGGAGTAAAAAAAATGCGAAAAAAAGAGCAAAATGTCTATATGACCATGACCCTTTCTTAATAAGTAAGAAATTAGTAGCGGATAGAGTATCCGTATTAAAATATGTATTAAAAATCTTACTACTCGGGATAGTAAATAAGAAAGTTTCATCCAAAAAAGCATTTGACCTAAAGTTAAAGTGCCATATCTTCCAAAACTTCCCTTCCATATAGATCGTCGTGGCATGAACTAATTTCTTCGCTTCGATTCCGCCCCTAAAGCTAGCTCCTACTCCTCCTCCTTCTCCTTTAGGATAGGATCCTCCTTGGTCCTTTTTACATAACATTCTCGGCTGCCTCCGGTCCGGTAGGTCGGTCGCCCTCTAGCCAGTGACTAGCCCAGCTATGGAGCTAGGTCTACACCGCCACGTCGAGACTCTCTTTCGAAAGTGAGATACCGGCTTTCATAAGAGGGAAAGATCACTCCGTCATGCAGCAGAGCAGTGTTCATCTAACTAGAAATTTCATAAGAGAAGAAGAATCGTAGCGTAGGGTCGACATAAACAATCGGTTAAAATAGTCTAATGAGAAAGCATCCGTTCACGTTCGTAGTTGCAATAAGTTTTCTTTTTTTAATCGAGATTGGCTTGGTCTTCAGTCTACCCTAATGAAACCTAAAATCTCACTCCCTCGCTTTCTCCTTCTGATAGACTAGCTTGCGCATCTTCTCTTTGGCACTCATCCTTGGCTTGGGGAGTGCTCTCTCTCTTCTGTGTCAGCGAAGGAAGGATAAGAGTAAGAGCAATCGGCCGAATGATTGTTATTCCACTTACGGTTACAGTGCCTCTATCGAAGCAGAACAAGTCTAATACTCCAGCCCTGGTTTTCGGGGATGTAATTTCGATCTAAACCCGGAAACCCATATCTTTATATACGAAATTACTTCGTCCTTTTTTTTTTAGCCCTTTTTTCATTAGGGGGGGTCTCCTTACCTTCGGTCTCATTCAAGACCTGATCAAGGGATTTCCCCTTTTGACTTTTGGTGTATAGGGCTTTTCTTTTTGTTCCCCTTTGTCAAGCAATCGAAANGTGAAACCAAGTAAGTAAAACAAATAACAACTCAATAAGTACAACCGCTATCACACAAGATTTATTCAAGAATTTTTCCGAGGTACCACACCTCATAATCACAAATCACGGGTCCTAATTCACGAACCCTAATCACTTGGCATCTCGTGTATACATTATAAATCACAGACGCACGGACAACTCACGTGCTGCATGGACAACCCACGTACTAATACCATTAATACCTCATATCTGCACGGGCAACTCACGTGCTAAGGGTGTGACAATATCTTATATCTGCACGGACAACTCATGTACCAACAATAACAATAGCTCATAACCGCACAGACAACTTACGTGCAAATAGTCCAACTTTCACACAGAAGGCAATTAAACGAGAATACATGTAAATGATTAATAGACATCAGGGTTCATCTTCTTAAACCGATATGAGTGATTAATTACGTTTATGATTGTGCAAGTGCTCTATCACAACTCGAGTCAACAAGTAAAAGTAGAGACAACAAATGCCACATAGGAAACAACACAACAAAATGTAAAATGCATAACTTACACAAGGTAGGAAGACCACTACACAAATATCATCAATAAAAATTCCCCCAAGCCATCACAAATCATCCCCGACATAGCACCCCTTGTCTTGCTACGTGTGCAACTGTCACGACCCTAAACTCAAACCTGTTGTGACAGTGCCTATCGATGGTACTAGGACAGCCGAATCTGACAATACTACAATAATTCATTCAAAGATATGCCAAAAGACGTCTTGTATAAATGAATTACATAAAACAAACAAGGGTTGAACTCAACAATAGAAATGCGGAATGAAAAGCCCCAAACATCGGGGTGTCACTGAGTCATGAGAAACTACTAAAAAAACCTAGTCCGACAATGACAAGAATAACATAGTCAATTAGAAATATCTTTCAACAATTCTCAAAGAATGACTCAAAGCAACTATGAGCATGGATGATGAAATCATATATTACCCCTCCGAATAACATCACTCAGTCATCCCAATAACTCCAACCTCACAATCACTCATGCCTCACAATCACTCATGCCTCACAATCGCTCAGCCCTCGGCACTCGGTATTCGACACTCGCACTCAGTAAGTACCTGCGCTCACTAGGGGTGTTCAGACTCCGGAAGGGCTCCTATAGCCCAAGCGCTATAATCTGCACGGACAACTCACGTGCTAAGATACAATACCTCACAAACAGGCCGACGGCCTCACTTAGTCATAAACCTCTCCAGTCTCTCGGGCTCTCAGAAATCAAAGAAATCAGCCCAAACAATATTAATGTGATGCATCAAATAGAATAACAGAGATTGAGCTATGATGTAATAATGCATGAACATGACTGAGTACGGGATATCAACTAAAGCAGTGAGAGGACAGCAAGAAGCGACCTCTAAGGGTCCAAGCAATACTGGCATAAGGCCTAGACATGGTACCTAGCATGATTTATAACAAATCTTTCTAAAAAACATAAAGAGAATATACCTACAACAGGTTGTTCAACTTTACAGTTGCTATGGGACGGACCAAGTCACAAATCCCCAATGGTGCATGCCCACACGGCCGTCACCTAGCATATGCGTCACCTCCAAATAGTCACATGACACAAAAATCAAGGGTTTCATACCCTCGGGACTAGATTTACAACCGTTACTTACCTCAATCCGAGCAATTCTCTACTCTGCAATGCCTTTGCCTCTCTAATCGGCCTCCGAGCATCCCGAATCTAGCCACAAGAAGTACAATACCTCTTATATATGCTAAAGGAATCAATTCCACAAGAAAACTAATAAATTAGACTCAAAACCCAAAATCGACTCAAATCCGACCCCCAGACTTGTAGGCTCGCTGATGTGACAACATTCTCGCACCTGCAGTTCCTGTCCACCTTAGCCTTGCCCGCATCTGCGATGTCCCAGGCGGTTCTGCGCCGTCACACCTGCAGCTCCCTCTCCGCAGGTGTGGCCAAACACCAACAACAGTAGTTCAGCTGCATTTCCAAATTCCAAACCTCCCGTTAACCACCCGGAACCAACCCGAGGCCCTCGGGACCTCGACCAAACATACTAGCACATCTTATAACATCATACAAACTTAGTCGAGCCTTCGAATCACTCAAAACATCAACAAAACACCAAATTAGCCCCGGATTCAATCTTAAGAACTTCTAAACTTCTACATTCCACAAACGATGCCGAAACCTACCAAACCACGTACGAATGACCCCACATTGTACACACATATCACAAATGACACCAAGAACCTACTCCAAGTTTCGGAAATCCATTCCGACCCTGATGTCAAACTTGCCACTACCGACAAAAATTGCCAAATTTCTAATTTTCGCCAATGCAAGCCTAATTATACTACGGACCTCCAAATCATATTCCACGCACACTCCTAAGTCCAAAATCACTAATTCCAACTTAAGCTTTTACTTTAGAGACTAAGTGTCTCAATTCAATCTGAAACCACTCCAGACCCGAACCGACTAACCCGGTATATCACAATATATTTGAAGGACACAAAATGAAGCAGAAATGGGGGAAACAGGGCTATAACTCTCAAAACAACCGGCCGGGTCGTTACATCCTCCCCATCTTAAACAAACTTTTGTCCTCGAACTGGTCTAGAAACATATCTGGAGTCTCAAATAGGTGTGGATATCTGCACCACATCTCCCGTTCGGTCTCCAAGGTGGCCTCCTCCATAGGCTGACCTCTCCACTGCACCTTCACCGAAGCTGACCTCTGAACCTGCCGATCGAAAATGGCCACCGGCTCCACATCATAAGTCATATCATCCTCCAACTGAACCGTGCTGATGTCCAAAACATGGGACAGATTGCCAACATACTTCTGGAGCATGTAAACATGAAAAAATTGGATGCACACTCGACAAACTGGGTGGCAAGGCAAGCTTATAAGCCACCTCCCCTATCCTCTAAAGAACCTCAAAAGGCTCAATGAACTGGGGGACCAACTTTCCCCTCATCCCAAACCTCATAACACCCTTCATGGGTGATACTTTCAGTAAAATCTTTTCCCCAACCATAAAGGACACATCACAGACCTTTTTGTCTGTGTAGCTCTTCTGCCTAGACTGCGCCGTGCGAAGCCACTCCTGAATCAATTTCACCTTATCTAATGCATCCTGGACCAATTCTGTACCCAAGAGCCTAGCCTCACCTGGATCAAACCATCCTACTGGAGATCTACACCTCATCTCATATAAAGCCTCGTACGGAGCCATATGAATGCTTGACTGATAACTATTGTTATATGCAAACTCCACGAGCGGCAGAAACTGATCCCATGAACCCCCAAAGTCAATTATACAATCGCGTAACATGTCCTCCAATATCTGGATCGTGCACTCGAACTATCTGTCCATCTGAGGGTGAAAGTTGTGCTCAACTCAACCTGAGAACGCAACTCTCGCTGCACGACCCTCCAAAACTACTATGTAAACTGAGTGCCCCTATCTGAAATGATAGAAACTAGGATACCATGCAAGCGAACAATCTCTTGGATGTAAATCTCCGCCAACCGCTCTAAAGAGTAAGTAGTAGCAACTGGAATGAAGTGCGCGGACTTGGTCAGCCGATCCACGATAACCCAAATAGCATCGAACTTCCTCGAAGTCCATGGGAACCCAACTACATAGTCCATGGTGATCTGCTCCCACTTCCATTCTAGGATCTCTAACATATGAAGCAAGCCACCCGGTCTCTGATGTTTATACTTAACCTGTTGACAGTTGTGACACCGATCCATAAACCCAACTATATCCTTCTACATACGCCTCCACCAATAGTGTCGTCTCAAATCCTGTTACATCTTCGCGGCACCCGAATGGATGGAATACTACGAGCTGTGGGCCTACTCAAGAATCAATTCCCGAAGTCCATCCACATTGGGCACACATATCCGACCCTGCATCCTCAACACGCCATCATCACCAAAAGTCACATCTCTGGCATCACCTCGCTGAACCCTGTCCTAAAGAATGAGCAGGTCGGGGTCATCATACTGACGCTCCCTGACACGGTCATAAAGAGAAGACCTGGAGACCACACAAGCCAATACCCGACACGGCTCCGAAATATCCAATCTGATAAGCTGGCCCGCTAAGCCTTGAACATCCAATGCCAGGGGTCTCTCTCTACTACTGGAAGATATTCTAAACTCCCCAAACTCTCTGCCTGACGACTCAAAGCATCAGCCACCACATTGGCCTTCCCCGGATGGTACAAAATGGTGATATCATAGTCCTTAAGAAGCTCCAACCATCTACGCTGGCGCAAATTAAGATCCTTCTGCTTAAACAGATACTGCAGACTCCGGTGATTAGTATAGATCTCACAATGAACCCCATACAAATAATGACGCCAAATCTTTAAGGCGTGAACAATGGCTGCTAAATCAAGATCATGGACATGATAGTTCTTCTCATGGGTTTTCAACTGGCGTGAGGCGTGGGCAATCACCTTACCACTAGAGCATCACAATACACGGTGTAAGAACATGAAGTTGATGGCAGAACTAACACTAGAGCTGTGGTCAAGACAGTCTTAAGCTTTTGGAAGCTCTCCTTGCACTCATCCGACCGCCTGAATGGAGCACCCTTTTGGGTCAATTTGGTCAAGGGCGATGCAATAGATGAAAATCACTCCCCAAAATGACAGTAATAGCTCACCAAACGAAGGAAGATCCTAGTATCCGTAGCTAAGGATGGTCTAGGCCAACTCTGCACCACCTCTATCTTCTTTGTTTCCACCTGAATGCCCTCACTGGACACTACGTTCCCCAAGAATGCTACTGAACCGAGACAAAACTCACACTTGAAGAACTTTGCAAAAATCTTCTCCTCCATCAATCTCTTTAATACAATCCTCAGATGCTGAGCATGCTCCTCCTGGATACGAGAGTACTCCAAGATGCCATCAATGAATACAATAACGAATGAGTCCAAATTGGGCTGTAATACATCGTTCATCAAATGCATGAGCGCTGTTGGGGCATTGGTCAGTCCAAAAGACATCATTAAGAACTCATAATGGCCATATCGGGTCCTGAAAGCTATATTAAGAATATCCGAATCCCGAATCTTCAGCTGATGATACCTGGATCTCAAATCAGTCTTGAAGAACACCCTCGCTCCGTGAAGCTGGTCAAGAATATCATCAATACAAGGCAAAGGATACTTGTTCGTGACTGTGACCTTGTTCAATTTCCTGTAATCAATGCACATCCTCGTGGAACAATGCTTCTTCTTTAGAAATAGAACCGGTGTACCCCAAGGTGACACACTAGGCCGAATAAACCCCTTATCAAGGAATTCCTGAAGTTTTCCCTTCAACTCCTTCAACTCCACCGGTGCCATACGATACGGTAGAATAGAAATGGGCTGAGTTCCCAGCACCAAATCAATACCAAAGTCAATATCCCTGTCAGGTGGCATAACCGGTAGGTCAGCAGGAAACACATCCGGAAAATCCTGTGCCACCGAAACCGAATCAATGGTAGGAGTATCTGCACTAACATCTCGCAAGAACACCAGATAAGATAGGCAACCCTTGTCAATCATACGTTGAGCCTTCAAACATGAAATAACCCTACTAGATACATAATCTATATAACCGCTCCACTCAACCCTTGGATGTCCCGGCACCGCCAACATCACAGTCTTAGTGTGATAATCTAGAACAACATGACATGGAGATAATCAATCCATACCCAATATCACAACAAAGTCAACCATACTGAGCAAAAAAAGATCCAATTGGGTCTCCTGATCCCCAATAGACACCACACATGACCGATACACGTGGTCCACAACAATAGTATCGCACACCAGAGTAGATATATGGACGGACTAGACTAGAGACTCACAGGGTATATCCAAACAATGAGCGAAATATGAGGAAACATGAGAATAAGTGGAACCCGGGTCAAATAATATCGAGGCATCACAGTGGCAAACTAAAACAATACCTGTAATCACAGCATCTTCAACGATGGCATTTGGTCTGGCAGGGAGTGCATAGAAACGGGCCTGACCATCACCTGATCAGCCTTCCCCTCTAGGGTGACCCCTAGCTGATTGACCTCCACCTTAAGCTGGCTGGGGAGGGTGGTAAAGTAACTGGTGCTGAAGTCGAAGGATGACTCCTCTACTGAGATAGACCTCCATGGCGACAAGGACACTACCTCCATATATACCCAAACTCCCCACACTTAAAACAACTCCCTAGTGCTGGTGGCGGGGACTGAAAGGAGCCCCGAGCACTGGGATAACTTGTAGAAGAACCTGGCATAGAGGAGCCCTGAATTGATGGAGCACGGGACGAAGTCTGGGCTGGAAGGGCACTGATTGATGAGTGGCGTTGATGAGAACTGTCAGAACCATGGCCCGATGATGCACCACAGTGAACTGTGTGGGCTGGTTGAGCATGCTTGAATGGACGACCTCTACCGTGATGGAACTGACCCCTATCAGGAACACCCCTCCCTGTCCTCGAGGCCTCTTGGCCTCCTTCTCAATCCTCTCATGACCGCGAACCATCTCAATCTGCCAAGCAATGTCGATAGCCTCATCAAAAGTAGCACCAGATACCATCTCTTTAGTCATAAGCAGTCGCAACTGAAAAGTGAGACCATCTATAAACCTCATGATCTGATCCCTGTCTATGGGAACCAACCAGATAGCATGGTGGGCTAATTCCGAGAATTGCATCTCATACTGCGTCACAGACATATCACCCTGGTAAAGCTGCTCAAACTGCTTGCGTAGCTCCTCTCTGCGGGTCTGAGGCACAAACTTCTCCAAAACGACCACGGAGAACTGTTGCCAAGTAAGGGGTGCTGCGCCAATAGGCCTACGCTTCTCGTAAGTCTCCCACCATCTAAGTGCAGCCCCAAAAAACTAAAAGGTAGTGAATGAGACCCCATAAGTATCCAGAATACTTGCTGTACGGAGTATCCTCTGACACCTGTCCAAGAAGTCCTGAGCATCCTCTCTCTCAGTGCCACTGAAATGTGGAGGCTGGAGTCTCCCAAACCTCTCCAACCTACGCTTATCATCCTCAGCCATAGTAGGAACCACATAATCCTAAGCAGATGCAACAGGCTGGGATGGTGGTGCCTCCGGTGTTTGGAGTCCCTGAACAACCTTCTTGAGTGTGCGAGCGACGGGAGTCTGAGTACCTCTCCTGGCCTGAGAAGTGGTTGTGGCCGTCGAGATAAAGATCGCCTGAGCAAGGCAGGTACACGCAGTCAGAATCTGAGCTAGGGCCTCCTGAAGGACTGGAATCACAACAGGCACATATGGTGCCTGAGTTAGTGCATCAACAACTGGAATCTGATCCTGATCTGGGGCAACTGGTGGGTCTGCAGGTACTTCCCCAGCTGCTGCACGGGCTGGACCTCTGCCCCTACGGAGACCTCTTCCGCGACCTCGGCCTCTCGCGAACCTGACTAGTGGTACTGGTGGATGTCCATCCTGTCTGATAGTACGAGTCCTCACCATCTGGGAGAGAATGAAACAACAAATGTTTAGTTACCAGAATCAACAGATTCACACGACAAGAATTAAAGAATGTGGAATTTTACTAAAGGTTCTGCAGCCTCTAAAACATAAGTATAGACGTCTTCATACTGATCCGCAAGACTCTACTAAACCAGCTCATGACTCGTGAGACCTATGTAACCTAGAGCTCTAATACCAACTTGTCACGACCCTAAACTCAATCCTGTCGTTATGGTGCTCAGTGATGGTACTAGGCCAGCCGACTCTCACAATACTACAATAATTCATTCAAAGATATGCCATAAGATGTCTTGTATAGTAGAATTCCATAAACGAAAGAAGGGTTGAACTCAACAATAGAAATGCAGAATTAAAAGCCCCTGACAATAGGGTGTCACTGAGTCATGAGAAACTACTAAAACAAACTAGTCCGACAACGACAAGACTAACACAGTCTGGCAAATATCCAAAATACAACTAATGGGAAGATAAAGAAGGAAAAAAACATGGTTTCGATCGCCAGGCAGCTACCTTGCTAACTCCAATGACCAGCTATAGGAATATCAGCAGCCGCTACCATGACCAAAAATGCCTGGATCTGCACACAAGGTGCAGGGAGTAATGTGAGTACACTAACTCGATAAGCAACAAAGGTAAATAAAGGCTGAGATGTAGTGACGAGCTAAATGCAAGTACCGTTCATATCACAAAAATTTAGTAAAGTGCGGAATGCTTTGCAACCAGAGTTTAAGTCAAATCAGCTTGTTTAAATCAAGTTCAAGTAAGTCAATTAGAAATATCTTTCAACAATTCTGAAACAAGGACTCAAAGTTACTATGAGCATGGATGATGAAATCATATACTGCGCCTCGGGCTAACATCACTCATTCCTCCCAATCACTCCAACCTCACAATCACTCATGCCTCACAATCATTCAGCACTCGGTACTCGGCACTCGGCACTCGGACTCAGTAGGTACCTGCACTCATTGGGGTGTTCAGACTCCGGACGGGCTCCTAGAGCCCAAGCACTATAATCTGCAGGGATAACTCACATGCTAAGGTACAATACCTCACAAACAGGCCCTCGGCCTCACGCAGTCATAAACCTCTCCAGTCTCTCGGGCTCTTAGAAATCAAAGAAATCAGCCCAAACAACATTAACGTGATGCATCAAATACAATAACAGAGACTGGGCTATGATGTAAGAATGCATGAACATGACAGAGTTCGGGATATAAACTAAAGCAGAGAGAGGATAGCAAGAAACGACCTTTAAGGGTCCAAACAATACTGGCATAAGGCCTAGACATGGTATCTAGCATGATTTGCAGCAAATCTTTCTAGAGCACATAAAGACCATATAGCTACAACAGGTTGTTCAACTTTACAGTTGTTACGAGACGGACCAAGTTACAAATCCCCAATGGTTCACGTCCACACGCCCGTAACCTAGTATGTGCGTCACCTCCAAATAGTCACATGACACAAAAATTCGGGGTTTCATACCCTCAGGACTAGATTTACAACCGTTACTTATCTCAATCCGAGCAATTCTCTACTCCGCAATGCCCTTGCCTCTCGAATCGGGCTCCGAGCATCCCAAATCTAGCCACAAGCAGTACAATACCATCCATATATTCTAAAGGAATTAATTCTACAAGAAAACTACTAAATTAGACTCAAAACCCAAAATCGACTCAAATCTGACCCCCGGGCCCATGTCTCAAAATTCGACAAAAGTCATAAAACCCGAAACCCCATTCATTCACGAGTCTAACCATAAGAAATTCATCATAATCCGACATCATTTGTCCCTCAGATCCTCAAATTACATTCTCCAAAATCTCAAGCCCTAACCCCCCAATCTTCACTTCAAAACCACACTAATTAGATGAGAAAACAACGAGAAAATACCATAGCTAGGAGTATTAGAGTTCAAGAAACTTACCTCTGTGAAAAACATTGAATCCCCTTCAAAAATCACTACAAAAGATCCAAGGTTAGACTTGAAAATGGTGAAAATGAGCAAAAATCATGAAGTCCCCTTTTTATAAATTCTGCCTAGTGAAACCGCACCTGCGGTCCCTTTTTTTCCGCTTCTGCAACGCCGTGTCTGCGGAATATCCATCGTAGGTGCAGAACTCACTTAAGATCCCAGGTTCCGCATCTGCGGCTAAATCCCGCACCTGCGGAAGCACACCTGTGCATCTCTCTCCGCTTCTGCGAAGCCAACCAAATTCCCCCTTTCTGCATCTGCGCCCCAGGTATCGCACCTGCGGGCTCGCAGATGCGACAACCTTCTCGCACCTGCGGTTCTAGTCCACCTTATCCTTGCCTGCATCTGCGACTTCCCAGACACTTCTGCACCCTCGCACCTGCGGCTCCCTCTCTGCAGGTGTGGACAAACACCAGCATCAGTAGTTCAACTGCATTTCCAAATTCCAAACCTCATGTTAACAACTTGGAACCACCCGAGGCCCTCAGGACCTCAACCAAACATACCAATGCATCCCATAAAATCATACGAACTTAGTCCAGCCTTCGAATCACTCAAAACAACATCAGATTACCCTCGGATTCGAGCCTAAGAACCTCTAAACTTCCAAATTCCACAAACGATGAAAAAACCTACCAAACCCCGTACTAATGGCCTCATATTTTACACACACGTCACAAATGGCACCATGAACCTACTCAAATTTTCGGAAACCCATTCCGACCCCGACGCCAAATTTTCCACTACCGACCAAAATCACCAAATTTCCAAATTTTGCCAATTCAAGCTTATTTCCACTACTGAGCTCCAAATCACATTCCGGACGCACTCCTAAGTCCAAAATCACCTAACGGAGCTAACATAACCATCAAAAATTCAAATCCGAGATCGTTTACACATAAGTCAACATCCGATTGACTTTTCTAACTTAAGCTTCTACTTTAGAGACTAAGTACCTCAATTCATTCTGAAACCACTCTGGACACGAACTGACTAACTCGGTATATCACAATATAGTTGAAGGACACAAAAAGCAGAAGAAATGGGGGTAATAGGGCTATAACTCTCGAAACGGCCGGTCGGGACTTTACAACAACAATAATGTAAATGCCCTTATAGTCTCGCCACACACGCATAATAATATTCCCGCCTTGTCTCGCCACATATGCAAACCCACATATATATAGCCCGCCTTGTCATGCCGCATGTGCAAATATCAATAATAACAACAGCATGAACAACTCACGTGCGAATACCCCGACAATCCTCTCAATTGTATCACGTGTGCCCAAAACATTACAATACAATATAATAACTCGCACCACATGTGCCCATATGCCACAATATTTCCTCAAAATAATTCCAATACCACAACCACACATAGCCCTCAGATCAACAACACTGAGTACAACAACAACAATAACAACAACAACATAAGATTATTGCAAGTAAATCATTACTAGAGTTACAAAACACAAAGAAACGGAAAAACGGGCTCACAATGAAAGACATGACAAGTAACAATGGTTTCAACAAGAATAACTCAACAATGAGAGAGATAGTGTGTAACAACGATGTCAAATAAGAATAACTCAATGATAGGGGAGATAACATGTAACAATGATTCCCAATAAGAATGACTCAACGATAAGAGAGATAAAATGAAAAAAGATTCCAATTAAAAACAAGTCAACAATAATTCCAATTAATAATAATCAACTACGGAAGAAATACATGGCAATGAAAGAGGTAACAACTTCAATTAAGGCATATAAGAGTATATTTGGAAATAAAGGGGTGGAGCAAAACTAATAAACGTCAAATAAGACATGTAAAGGTAAATTTATCAAGGGAGGATTTACCATGATAAGACAACTTCATTTTAATGTACATTGGAACCTAAGAGTCTAAACCGGTCAATTTCTATGTATAAGTTGTGCATACACTCGTTACCTCGTGTATACGTCTTTCACATAGTTCAAATAGTACAAACAACCAATCCCTATGGGGAAGTCTCCACACAGAATGTTAGGAAAGATACTTACCTCAAGAGCCCTCAATCAACATTCTAAAATAGCTTTTCCTTTACAATTCACCTCTGCTAGGCTCAAATCTAACCAAAATCAACTCAATAACATCAGATAATGCAAAAGAAATAAATTTCAATAATTAAAGATATGATCTTTACACAATTGCTGAAAAGTCAACAAAGGTGAACCCTGGGCCCACCAGGTCAAAACTCGGGTCCAATGGTAGATTTCGACTACCCATGACTCCACGAGTTCATATATGTGAATAGTTTTAAAATCCAAGTCCAAATCGACTCTCAAAACTCAAATTCTTATATTTCGAAAGCTTGACAATGTTTCACAAATTTTCACTTTGATTCACACAATTTTGATGTGCAAATCCAAAATATATTGATTGAATATGATTAGAAATAGATTAGAATCACTAACCTAAAGTTTGTTGATGAAAATCCCTCTTCAAAATCGCCTCTTACCGAGTCTAGGGTTCCAAAATATGAAAATGAGACCTAAATCCCGTCCCTCGGCTTTTTGTCCAGTCGCAGGTGTCGCAAATGCGAAGAAACAATCGCAAAAGCGAAGCCCTCGTATTCATGCTGTCGTCGCAACTGCAATTAAAAACCCGCAATTGCGAACATGGACACATCGCAAATGCAACCAAGAAGATCGTAAATGTGAACTAGCTACCTAGGCTACCCCATCACAAATGCAATCACTGGGATCACAAATGCAAACCTAGAAGACCTTTCCTAATATAAAACATGCGATCTAAAACTCGCAAATGCGAGACCTGAGGCATCTGGCCACACCAACAATTCCCAAACGCTTCCAAACATTCTGAAATGCATCCGAAACTAACCGGAGCCCTCGGGGCTCAAAACAAAATATCAACGCAAGTATAAAAACATAACACAAACTCGCTCGTGTGATCAATGCATCAAAATAACATTTGAAATCATGAATCGGACCTTCAAAACACATGAAATCAATATGAAACTCAAGAACTTCTAAACACACAATCGCGCGTTCGATTCCTATCAAATCAACTCTGAATGATTCCAAAGTTTGAGGACAAGTTCAAAATGACAATAGAGACGTATTCTATGTCCCTAAATAGAAGTCCAAACAAGATAGCTATGAAGTCAACCTACAGTCAAACTTATAAAAATTCTAAGCCTTTAAATTGCCAACTTTTGGCAAAATAATACAAATCAACCTACGGAACTCCGAAATCGATTTTTGGCATACTGCCAAGTCCAAAATCACGAAACGAATCTATCAGAGCGATCAAAACACCACTACGGGGTCATTTTTCATAAAAGTCAAATCTCGTTTAGCATTTTCCACTTAAGCTTCTAAAGTGAGAATCACTCATCCGAATTCATTCTGAATCATCCAAAAATCAAATCCGACCATTGAATGGAACCTTAAAGCTCAAAATGGACGGTTGGGTCGTTACATTCTTCCCCTCGTAAACAAATGTTTGTCCTCGAACGTGCCAAGAGTCTTTCCCAAGCCAACAAATCACTATATAAACTCATAATACACATACTCGCATGTGATCCCAAGTCACCCCAAACCACATAAAACTGACAATACCATCTCAATCGTAGATTATTCCTTCCCCTCATATCGATAAACCTTAGAATCAATGTTTAAGCATGATCGTTGCAGCTCGATCTGATCGAATTGAACGATCATGATAATATCCGTGTCCCTTACAGTTTTAAAAGTTATCTTAATCATCTGATCATTGTAAAATAAATACTACAACATTTAATAATTTTTTTATTGTCAATGCTTAGATAATCAGGGGATTGTCTTGGTAATTAAACTGGTCAGCACCATGAGCTATCATGTTTGGCTTCACACAACCACTCCATAATGCCACCAAATATAGTGCTGTGAAAATTATTAAAGCTTTGAAACCCTTTGACTGCACACGATGCTCTCCAGCAGTTAGCATATTGCAATTTGGTGAAAGCGGTGGCAGGTGGGCTTGGACTGACAGTAGTATGAAACCCTACAAATTTTACAACGTACTCATCAAGATAAGAATAATCGCTAATCAGATACCAATCTGCCCGTTGTCTTATTGGATGGCTAGCGGATTACTATATTTATGATCCCATAACACACAAGATGAACCGTTAAGCGTAATTATCCGCCCGATCAGCACCTCTAAAGTGGAGTGCACCAACACCTTCTGCTGAGCTAATAGCCTACTAGGAAAACTGTCAACCTGTCTATGGGGACCTCCGACATAAAATGCAGCGTCTCCAAGTAAAAGGGATGTCTGTACAAATAAAGTATCGAGTATATAAAATACATGAAAGAAACATGAAGTAAATACCTCAACCTGTAAGTCTGAATAGTTCTGTGAATCATGAAACATTTAGAATGTCATGCATATGTGTATAAATGTCATATCATGCATATGTATATGCATACAAAATATCATCAAGCCTCTGAGGGCATCTCATCATATCATTTCGGCCTCTGTGGGGAAAATCATCAACGTATACCAGCTGATCAGGTGGTGGTGCGTATATAACGCCATAACCTTTCCCCATATCCATATACATATAATATACGCATATATAGCACCATCTGGTCAAGGTTCAATGTACATGTATAAATAAATGCAATGCATAAGAAGTAAGTCAATAAGATCTCTCATGATGTCATAAGATCAATATGCCTTAGGTTAATATCACGAAATAAACTTTATCAACTTGCATGTTTTTTGAGACCCATGAACAGACAATATAATAATAGGACACATGGGGAATCAAGAACATAGGCACCCCTAGTACTTCTATGAATAGAGTCATTTTTGAAAGTTGCGCGTTTGCTCGCTTTGTTTGTATCATGTGGATCGTGCCAAAAAAAAAGAAGGGATAGACTTAACATACCTTATAGAAATATTTAGAATAACAATTCTATACTCAGCTCACTACACTAATCTACAACAATGACAGTGAAGCTACTGTCAAGTTACGAATGGCTCTCTCATTTATATAACGAAAGTAATTTAATCTGTAAAAGGAAACGGACAGCATTTCCCCTGATTTTACTACTCCCTCAAGCCTGCTATAGGTGAGACAACAAAACAATACAATCAGTAACTCGAAAGCATCCTAACTACAATTCGGGACCTTTAATACAACAAAAATCAGAAATATACCATAACACACCCAATCAACAAGTTATCAAGTAGCCTGAAACGGCAACGGCGAGTGACCAGACCACTACCTTACAACATGTGGTATTTCTCCATGCCCTTTATCCTTCCAAACTCCATAAATTAGCAGCACAAGAGGGGAACATGAGTGGGCAACAAAACAGTCCGCTAAAAGTGGAATAAATCAAACTCACAGCTTCCGATCACTGTCCCGTGAGTTCTAACTATTAGGAAACAAATTATCAACCTTCATTGATATTTAAAAGCTTAAATACAGACATTATGAGTTTTCTTAAATATGAAGACCTTCCAAAACTTAAACTGCAAAGAAAAAGAGAGGCGGTATAATGATACTTACGTCGTAGGGATCATTCTAATGTTATCGCTTCTTGATTTCGTACCCGGGATATTAATATTCTTTGAAACCCTTGTAGAGAGCTAACAGATAGGTTTATAGGGGTTGTCTGTATGTGTTTTATGAAAAATGAATAGAAATACAATTTAAAACCTATATATATCAACTTTTGAAAAGTCAAAGAAGTGCTAGCTTGGCACCGTATTGGAAACTACATTCCAAGACCTTTAATTTAATATATAATATATCCCAAAAAAACTTCTTATAACACACGAAATGTATAGCTCAAAAAGCTTCATTACAAGTCAAATCCTTAGTAAGTTTTCCCCCAACATAATCCTAATTTTTCCCAAACGTTATATTTTATATATAAACAACATATATAGTCATATTATGACTTTAAAATCATTTAAAGCATTATTAAAAAGTCTCATATTCATTATATGTCACCTTGGGACGCACAAGGTGTAACATTTGTGATGATCTTCGCCAACTTTTGTTTCACAACTCGCTTGACTTTAAAACGTAATACACGACAATCATTCAAATAAAATAACTCACAACATAACCTACTTTTAATGTTAAGCACCCTAGTCTCACCCCAAAAGTACATGTTATAATATTCCTAACTTGTCGACTTTCGACGAAACTTATTTTCTTCAGTTTGTTTAGCTTCTAAGTCTTTCAACCCTCTTGGTACTTGTTATCCATGATATTAAAGATTTGTAACCTCCAAGGTAAAATGATTAGCTTACCTTATGTACTTTAAAAAATTATCTCATTTCTGAGCTTACATCAATTGTCTTACGATGTACTCTTACGTACAAAAACATGGGATGTAACTGTCACGCCCCAACCTTGGGGAGCACGACCAATGCTCAATCGAGACACCCTGGTCGAGCAAGCCTGCACAATGCCATCTACCCAACTCGCCCATAAATAAAGAGAGGAACACATTTCATTAGTTAGACGGTAAGAGGTCATGTCTCCAAAATAGTACACAACACAATCATAGTTAAAGTGGAATAGGTGATACGATTACAACATATTTAGTTTAACCTTCCCAAAACAAGGTACAAGCCACACTACATCTACAGAAACAAAGCTGCGTTACGACAGTGCTAGCAACAAGGCCCCGACTATACCTCAAAATGCTATGTACAAAGGACAAGAGATACAGGACCCCAAAATGAAGTTGGGCTCACCAAATCTGTTGGGAAGAGGGTGTGCTGCTATCAATGATCAATGCCACCTGTTGCGGAACTGCCTGCATCTATTAAACATAAAGCGCCCCAGGAAAAAAGGGACATTAGTACATATGGAATAGTACAAGTAGGATGAATAAATACCCTGTCATAAGAACATGTAGCAATACAAGAAAGAACAGTCACAGTTAGGAGCAAGATAGCTTTTCAATTAAATTTCCGTTATTTTAGGTTGGGAGATCTTAGCACCGATATAGATATACCACCGCGTATTTTGCACGGAGTCCGATCACGGGCCGATCGGCTAGGTCGTCTCACCTGAAGACATCAACCACAATCACAATTACTATCATAAACTTCAATCATTATCTCAATCATAATATCAAGCACAATCACCGCCATGTGTGCGGCATGGCGTCAGATCATGACCCGACCGGCTATGCCGTCTCACTACAATGCCATGTTGATCAACATTACCCTTTTATAGCAATAATATCATCCATATAAATAGGAATATTCTCATAACATCAATCTCATCCCAAATGAGGGGAATAATTACAATTCACTCTCACACTGGCATGTGTAGGTTCGGGGTTAGGCTGTTTCAACCTACCCTTCCTCGATGACTAACAATACTACCAAAGTATTTATTATTAAAAGGATTTACAACTCATTTCAACATCTTCTATTGTAATCTTTGTTTCATTGACACTAATGGCCCCAAATGTAATATCATTCTTGGCACGTTGGCTGTATTTCATATTTCATGCTCACCTCTTTCACTTTCAAACATCATCACGGATCATTGACAACAAAGCATTTCTATTCATTGCTTTAAGTACATATGTGAGCAAGTAAGAGTCTTAAGCACATTGAGATTTCTTACACAATATAGCATACAAAGCTTTCCTTAGAATCATGACTTGAAGTTATAACATTTTGATATGCAACCCATACCTTGAACACGTTATCAAATAGTAACACAACATAACAAGAACACTTAGAATACGTATTGAACACATATATCTTTTGACATAAGGCTTATTCGAAATAATCAATTTATAATTAGCAATTCGGGACTTACAGGGACATTGTGGGGTTCAATTCTAAAAGAGGAGTTTTGCCAACATACCTCGCCTTGAGATTCCTTAAATTACTACAATGTTTGGAAATGTTAGCCACTTAGATCTATTTAGAAATATAACAAAATTGAAAACAAATTAGGAAGAAGTTCATGGTTCCAGATCATTTGAGCATTTTATCAAACACTAGGGGAGCACTATGATTTCTAGCTTCTCCTATGGTGGATTTCCTTCACCCACAACCCAAGGTCTGCCCATTTGAGCTCAACTACCTTCCCACAACTCATGATTGTACATTCATGTATAGATACACTCTCACACCCAAGAATCACACTCCCATTAACCATCTTCTACCCCAAATTCGAAATTGAGACTAGGATGTGGAACCTTACCTCTTGGATGAAGAACATGTAAGGTTCTCCTTGTAAATATTCCAAATTTTGAGCAAGAATTGGTTAACAATTAGATTAGGAGATTTCCCTCACTCTACGACACTTCCTCACTCTCAAATATCAAAATTTGGCTTAAAAAATGGCCCTTTACATTTATATATCGAAATAGGATCGGCTTATAAAAACCAAAAATGGAACCTCCGAATACAGCTCTACGGTCGCAGAGTGGACCGCATAATGCATACGTGGTCAACAAAATAGGCCGCATAAGTGATGTTAAGAACTGGGTTGTTCGGGTCAGGTCTGCGGTCGCATAATGCACGGCAAAACTCCTCTCCGAAAATCATCATGCTGGGTTTGCGATGGATTGTTCGGCCCGCAAAATGGTTATGCGGTCACATAATGGACCACAAAACAACCTTAAAAAATGGGCCATTTCTCTGCTTCAATCTGCGGGTGATCTGCGGCCCACAGAATGATTCTGCAGTCGCTAGCGGACCGTAAAAATACCATGTTTTGCCAAAAATATTTTTTCAACTACCTAACGCACTGTTCAACCCAAAAAGTCTGTACCGCAGTGAGGAGGAATCTCAATAGTCATCAACACATAAGTCTATCTGCCATTCGAAACCAATGTGACTCAGCTGCTATTTCACACACATGTAGTTCCAAATTTTTGACTAACTCCCTAAATTTCCAAAACTTTTGGCAGAGTCTACTCTATAATTGGGTCTATCCACCTGTCAGAGAATCGCAAAACTAGTCCTAACAATATAAACACAACACAACGATGTAAAATAACATGGAAACAACACAGTCGACAATGCCATAAACATTACATTACCAAGAAGGAGTAAGCTAAATATAAGCTGTACAGGGGAAACATAATTTGTAGAAAGTTAGCTTTCAACATCATGGACACAATTACGTAGCTATTCAAATAAATTAGGTTACTTCTTCTTCATCTCTCCCTCAACTTCCCAGGCGGCCTCTTCGACTTGTTGGCTTCGCCATAACACTTTCATGGAGGCAATCTCTTTGTTCCTCAACTTTCGAACTTGCCTATCTAAAATCTCAACTGGAATTTCTTCATCAGTCAATTCTTCATTAACCTCAATAACATCAACTGGAAAAATGAGTGACAAATATCCAACCACCTTCTCCAACATGGGTGCATGAAACACTAGGTGCACTAAAGACATTTCTGGATGTAGTTCTAGCCTGTAAGCCACCTGACCAATCCTCTGAATGATTATGTACGGTCTGACATACCTCAGACTTAATTTCCCTTTTTTTCCAAACCGCATTATACCCTTTATATGGGAAACCTTCAAGAATAACCAATCATCTGCTTTGAACTCCAAATCCCTATGATGAACATCCGAAAAGGACTTCTGAGGACTCTGAGCAATTTTCAACCGATCCTTTATGATCTTAACATTCTCCATAGCCTGATACACGAGGTCTAGTCCTATCAACTTTGCTTCCCCAATCTCGAACCATCTAATGGGAGATCAATATCTCCTACCATATAAATCCTAGAACGATGCCATCTGAATGCTAGCGTGATAATTGTTGTTGTCGGCAAATTCTGTTAGTGGGAACTGATTATCCCAGGTACCTTTGAAGTCAAGAACATAAGAGCGCAACATACCCTCAAGTGTCTGAATAGTCAGCTCTGCCTGCCCGTCAGTCTGCAGGTGAAAGGTTGTACTAAGATTCACTTGATTACCCAAATCTTGCTGAAATTTCTTCCAAAACTTAGTTGTGAATTGTGCCCCTCGATCTGAGATAATAGAAACTGGAGTGCCGTGCAACCTGACTATTTCCTTGATATACAACTGAGTATATTGTTCTGATGTGTCTGTAGCCTTAACAGGCACAGAGTGTGCTGATTTGGTGAGTCGATCCATAATCAGCCAAATCGAGTCGAACTTACGAGGAGTGCAAGGTAGCCCTACCACAAAGTCCATATTGATCATCTCTAATTTTTACATCAGAATTTCTATGTTCTGTGCCAGCCTAATGGGCCGTTGATGTTCATCCTTCACTTGCTGACAATTTGGACATCTTGCCACAAAGGTTGCTACATCCCTCCTCATATCATTCCACCAGTAAACTTCCTTAAGATCATGATACATATTCATAGAGCCTGGGTGCACGGTATACCTAGAAGTATGAGCCTCGGTCATGATTATTTCTCGGAGACCATACACATTTGGAACACATAGTCGCCCTTGGTTCCTTAGCGTGCCATCATCCATGCCAAGAGAAAAAGACATAGTCTTATGTTTATGAATCCCCTCCTTCAACTGTACCAATAACGGATCATCGCACTGCTTCTTCTTGACTTCAACTACCAGCGATGATTAAGCCCTGGTTTTCACAATTAACCCTCCTTCACTAGAGTATGTAAAACGAACTCCCAAACTAGCTAACCGATGAACTTCCTTGGCCAACAACCTTTGATATGCCTCCAAGTGAACTAACTATAGAGTTTTGGCTAAGAGCATCCACCACAACATTATCCTTCCCCGGATAATATAAAATATCAATGTCGTACTCCTTGAGTAACTCAAGCCATATTCTATGGCTCAGATTCAATTCCTTTTGCTTGAAAATATATTAAAGGCTCTTATGGTCGTGAATATATCCACATGGACCCGATACAAATAATGACGCCAAATCTTTAGTGCAAATACCACCACCGCAAGTTCTAAGTCTTGTGTTGGATAGTTGTTGTCATGATTCTTGAGTTTCCTATAGGCATAAACGATCACCCTGCAATGTTGCATCAACACACACCCTAGTCCGATTCTCGAAGCATTACATTATAACACAAACCCATTCGTACCCTCTTGTAGAGTCAACACCGGTGTCGTAGTTAATCTTTATTTCAACTCTTGGAAGCTCCTTTCACTAGCATCTAATCATTGGAACTTAACTGACTTCTTCGTCAATTTAGTCAACGGAGAGGCAAGAGTAGAGAACCACTCCACAGACTTTCTGTAATACCCAGCTAAGCCCAAGAAACTGCGAATCTCTGCTGGAGTTGTAGGCTTCGGCCAATTCTTCACAGTAGTAATCTTCTCTGGATCAACTTTAATTCCTTCTATAAAGACAACATGACCCTAGAATGTTATAGATTCAAGCCAAAATTCACGCTTCAAAAACTTCGCATACAACTTGTGCTGATATAGAGTCTACAGAACCACCATGAGATGATCGGCATAGTCCTCTCAACCTCGTGAATATACCAGAATATCGTCAATGAACACTATTACAAAGGAGTCGAGGAAAGGCTTGAAGACTCGATTCATAAGATCTATGAAAACTGTCGAGGCTTTAGTTAAAGCAAAAGACATTACCAGAAATTCAAAGTGCCCATATCGGGATCGGAAAGCTCTCTTTGGGATATCCTGCTCCTTGATCTTCAATTGGTGATACCTAGATCTCAAATTAATTTTGGAGAAGTACTTAGCACCCTGCAATTGATCAAACAAGTCATCTATCCTTGGCCGTGGGTACTTATTCTTGATCATGACCTTGTTGAGCTACCGATAGTCAATACACATTCTCATTGACCCATCTTTCTTTCTTACAAAGAGAACAGGTGCGCCCCAAGGCGACACACCCAGCCGGATGAAACACTTTTCTAACAAGTCCTTCAACCACTCCTTTAGTTCCATCAATTCTGTCAGTGCCCTTCCGTATGGCAGAATGGATATAGGCTGCATGCCTGGCATCACACCGATTTCAAATTCAATCTGCCTGGTGGAATCCCAGGGAACTCATCAGGAAAGACCTCCAGAAATTCATTGACAACAGGCACAGACTTAAGGGTAGGTGCCTTAATATCAGTGTCCGTAACTTGGACCAAATGGTAAATACATCCCTTGTTGATCATTTTCGTGGCCTTAAGGTAAGAAATAAACCTACCCTATGGAAACATCATCCCCCTTCCATTCAATAACTGGCTCATTTAGGAATTCAAATATAACAGTCCTGGTTCGGCAATCATGCTTAGCCAAACATGAATAAAGCTAGTCCATCCCCATTATTACATCAAAATTAATCGTCCCCAACTCAACAAGATCATCCATGGTGTCCTGACCACTCATATAAATCCATGCATCCACAATAGACTCACCAACCGGAGTAGATATAGAGAACGACTCATGAAGTTATTCCAGTTCTATCCCAAATTCCATAGCAACAAAAGGAGTGACGTATGACAAAGTGGAACCAGTATCAATTAGGGGATATACATCATGAGAATGGACAATCAATAAATATGTGATGACATCTGAAGAAAACTCTGAACTCTGGTGACCCTTCTTAACATTGAAACGGCTGGGTCCTCCCGAACTCTATGTACCACCCCTAGCTGCACCATGCTCTGCGGGTGCTGGAGTGCCTCAAGCTGGAGGAGGTGCTACGGATGTATTAACTGCAAAACTAGCAGGTTATGTTGTACCCCTGCCCGCACCCTAACAGGACAGATGACAATCTCTCTGAATGTGACTCCTAAATCCGCACCCTAGCATATGGGTAGGTCCATATAGCAGACTCCTAAGTGCATCTTCTCGCACCTAAGGCATGGGGGCCTCTTCTAATGCTGGAATCTCCCACCAGGCTGACCCTGCTGGTAGGATCCCCTATTGCCTAAACTGGGCCTAAAATGACTCCACTGCTACTAACTAGGCCCTAATGGCGGTGCACTGACTGAAGACTGAGCAAAAGACTGGGATGGCCCTGATGACGCCCCCTAATGCTGACCACCACCACCGCCAAATGAACGAGCAAAGTTTCCCTTGGAACGGGTCTTGCTGCTACCCTGTCGCTCTATTCTATTCTTCAGTTTCCCGTTCTCTGTAGCTTGAGAAAATGGTACAATCTTCCCATAGTTCATATTAGAATTCAAGGCAGTCGTAGAGGCCTATTTAGGAACCAAGGGGTAGGAACCAAGGGGCTATGGCCCTCCACAAACATGCTCACTCTAGCCTCCGTAATGGGCAACATGTAGATGGCATACTTGGACAGGCGCGCAAACCTCATATGATACTCCCACATACTCATGATACCATGTTTCAGAATTTCAAATTCGGCGGCACGGGCTTCCTTTGTCTCGGCATGAAACATAATGGTCAATAAAGGCATCGACAAACTCACTCTACCTTGCCGGAGGGCTCCCCTCCTCACGGGAATCCTCCCACATCTCAAACAAAGAATAAGCTACCTCTTTCAGGCAGTAAGAGGCCAACTCCACTCCCTCTATCTCAGTAATACGCATAACTCAAAGAGTATTATGTATGTCATCAATGAAGTCCTAGGGGTCCTCCTGGGGATTAGTACCCATGAACACTAGAGGATCTAACTGAAGAAACTTGTTCACCCTAGAACTAGCAGATTCCCATGGTTGACTGGAAGAAGTAGGTGCAACATTAGATCTTTGAGACTGGGAAGCCACTATCTGAGCCAACATTTGTATGACTCCCCTAAGGTCCCCATTAGAAACACTGGGACCGGAAGCTGGGGCTGGAGGTGGAACAGCTGCACCCTCAGTAGGTGAAGGAACTAGTGTAGTCTGATCAGGAGTAGTAAAATCAGGCAATGTAGTAGCCAGGGGAATATCCTCACCCTTCGGGCAATCACCCACATCATCAGGTATAGATTCAACTGCCACTCCTAGGGTGGCATTGGCACCAGTTCCTGTATTCTTCCTAGGTGCCATATACTAAATATTAGACCAATGCTTGGGTTAGAGGACAGACAGTCTTACAATCAGATCTATCGCACGATCTAGAACATCAGAAAAGGGTATTATTCCTAAATGTCCAAATAGCCTCCTAATTATAGATGTGGTCAACAACATACCAATAAGAAGGCCTCTACTAGACACAGCTCCGAGACATCCCAGGACACTTTAAAATCTTTGGCTCTGATACTAAGCTTGTCATGACCCGACCTCGGGGAGTGTGATCGGCGCTCAACCGAAATACCCCGCTCGAGCAAACCTACACAATGTTGGCTACCCAACTTGCCCATGAATAAAGAGTAGAATACATTTCATTAATTAGACGATAAGAGGCCATGCGATCAACACCAGTTCATTTCCATAAGTTAGAGCATTATCAAGTCTCCAAAATAGTACACTATACAATCATAGTTAAAGTGGAACAAGTGATACGATTACAACATATTTAGTTTAACCTTCCCAAAACAAGGTGCAAGCCACACTACATCTACAGAGCCTCTAATAGAAACAAAAACGTGTTACGACAGTGACGGCAACAAAGCCCCGACTATACCTCAAAATTCTATGTACAAAAGACAAGAGATACAGGACCCCGAAATGACGTAGGGCTCACCAAATCTGCTGGGAAGATGGTGTGCTGCTATCAATGATCAATGCCACCTGCTGTGGAACCGCCTGCATCAATTAAAGATGCAGCGCCCCCAGTAAAAGGGACGTTAGTACATATGGAATAGTAATAGTATGTATGACAAAACACCCTGTCATAAGAACAGGTAGCAACACAAGAAAGAACGGTCACAAAATCAATGAAAGCCTCAAATAATATTAAACGTCAAGTTAAGTGCAAGATAAGTTTTCAATTAGATTTTCGTTATTTTAGGTTGGGACATCTTAGCACAGATATAGATATACCAGCGCGTATTTTGCACGGAGTCCGATCACGGCCCAATCGGCTAGGCTGTCTCACCCGAAGAATCAACCACAATCACAATTACTATCACAAACTTCAATCATTAACTCAATCATAATCTCAAGCACAATCACCGCCATGTGTGCGGCATGTCATCCGATCACGTCCTGACTGGTCATGCCGTCTCACCAAAATGCCGTGTGGATCGACACTACCCTTTTCTAGAAATCATCTCATCCCAATAAAGAGGAATATTCTCATCACATCAATCTCATCCCAAATAAGGGGAATAATTACAATTCACTCTTATACCGGCATACGTAGTTTTGGGGTTAGGCTATTTCAACCTACCCTTCCTCGGTGACTAATGATACTCCCGAAGTATTTATTATTAAAAGGATTTAAAACTCATTTCAACATCTTTTACATGCCACTTTGTTTCATTGACACTAATGGCCCCAAATGTAATATCATTCTTGGCATGTTGGCTATATTTCATATTTCATGCTCACCTCTTTCACTTTCAAACATCATCACGGATCATTGACAACAAAGCATTTCTATTCATTGCTTTAAGTACATATGTGAGCAAGTAAGAGTCTTAAGCACATTGAGATTTCTTACACAATATAGCATACAAAGCTTTCCTTAGAATCACGACTTGAAGTTATAACATTTTGATATGCAACCCATACCTTGAACACGTTCTCAAATAGTAACACAACATAACAAGAACATTTGGAATACGTATTGAACACATATATCTTTTTACACAAGGCTTATTCAGAATAATGAATTTATAATGAGCAACTCAAGACTTACAAGGACATTGTGGGGTTCAATTCTAAAAGAGGAGTTTAGCCAACATACCTCTCCTTGAGCTTCCTTAAATTATTACAATGTTTGGAAATCTTAGCAACTTTGATCTATTTAGAAATATAATAAAATTTAACACAAATTAGGAAGGAGTTCATGGTTCCAGCTCATTTGAGCATTTTATCAAACACTAGGTGGGCATTATGATTTCTAGCTTCTCCTATGGTGGATTTCCTTCACCCCATAACCTAAGGTCTATCCATTTGAGCTCAACTACCTTCCCACAACTCATGATTGTACATGCTTGCATATATACACTCTCACACCCAAGAATCACACTCCCCATTAACCATCTTCTATGCAAAATTCAAAAATGGCCCTTTACATTTATATATCAAAATAGGGTCGGGTTATAAAACCAAAACATGGACCCTCCGAACACATCTCTACATTCGCAGAGTGGACCACAGAATGGATATGCGGTATCCAAAATGGGCCGTATAAGTGACGTTATGAACTGGGTTGTTTGGGTCAGGTTTACGGCAGGCCTGCAGTCCGCAGACCAGTTTTGCGGTCGTATAATGCGTCACAGAACTCCCCTCCCGAAATCATCATGCTGGGTCTGCGTTGGATTGTGTGGATTGGAAATGGTTCTTAGGCCGCATAATGGACCACAAAACAACCTCCAAAAATGGGCCATTTCTCTACTTCACTCTGCGGAAGATTTGCTGCCCGCAGAGTGATTCTGTGGTTGCATAGTGGACCGCAGAAATGCCCTGTTGTACAATAAAGCAAATATCAACTCCCCAATGCATCGTTCAAACCAAAAGGTCTGTACCGCAATGAGCTTCTCTTTAGTCATCAACACATAAGTCAATCTTTGCATCACGAAATCCCAGGTTGTGAGTGAAATTTTACAAGGCCTTACAGTAACATTATTCCCCCCTTTGGAACATCAAGGCAATTGTTCTGTGAATAAATTCAAAGGCCAAGGCTTTCCTCCCTTTTGGCCGCTTTCTTACACCACGACTTGTGGTCAGAATTATTTCAATCTTGTAACTATTACTACCTTCTATTATGCAGCCTGTACGACTCTGACCTTGTAAGTTCCTATGCGAATCTTCTCCTCGTTTTCCTCAAGCTTTTAGCCAGTCTCTGGGCCTCACCTTGTGAACATATACAAAACTATGACAAGTTGTCCCTCTAGGTATTTATAGGTATACTAATGTTGTTCTCTCGGTACTTTGTCAAAGTTACGACTATTGATATGTCTTGTTTTATACCCTCAATTATATATGCTTATGGTTTTACTACGACTAGGTAGGTCATACTATACCATAACCCTTACTTCAGTTTATTATTATCGAGGTCTGCTACCCAACTCCAGGTTATTCTCTTGCTGCTTATCCTATATGTATAAATCTAAGTCCTTTAGTTCTTTTTCATTACTGTTCATCTTAAGAATAACAGCCTAACCTCATCTCATACTTTGTAGATTTTATCCATCCATTGTTGATTTAGCTTAATTATGATCCATAATCTACCACTGATAACTTGAAACCTCTAACATTACACATTGTCACTAGGGCTCACGTTGCATCGAGGAACATTTGAAGTGATTTGTCTGATCCACCTATGGATGTAACTATACTTTAATAACCGTATTTTATAGCATCCCAATGTGATTCATCAAATGGTTCTAATCCCGTGCAATTCATTAAATCCCTTTTCTCAAAATCATTACTCAATCAATGGCCTAAACGCCATTATCTTATCTATCACTATTACACCCTTATTCTACTATCAGGGTAGCATTGCATCTATTCTAATTGCTCCTAGTCTTAGACTCCTCTGAGTCCATTCAGGATGTACCGAGCTTTTATAACTTACGGAAGCCATCAACTCCTTGTTTTGATAGGTTAGATCTACCTTGAGTCTCCGGATAGCGGACCAATAGCAAAACTCTCGATCAACCCGAGTCGGTATCAAAATCTGCACAGAAAGTGCAGAGTGCAGTATCAGTACAACCGACCCCATGTACTGGTAAGTGTCGAGCCTAACCTCGACAAACTAGTGACGAGGCTAAGGCAAGGCACCTACAAATCAACTTGTACAATTTAACATTGTATATAAAAATAACATAAATGAAGAACTAAACAGGAAATATCGGGAGGGGAACATACTGAGGGGAATACAAGATAATGAACTACAACAGAATGATCACCGGAGCATTCAATATACTATGATTCAACAGGAATAGTGAATACGGTAAGGAAAAATGCATGGCATCACCCTTCGTACTTTTACTCTTAATCTCACCATAAAATTAATAGAAACGGCACGGCATCACCCTTCGTGCATTAACACTCATATCATGGCACGGTATCACCCTTCGTGCATTAACACTCACAATATGGCACGACATCACCTTTCGTACATTAACACTCACAATATTGCACGACATCACCCTTCGTGCATTAACACTCACAATATGGCATGACATCACCATTTGTGCATTAGCACTCACAATATGGCACAGCATCACCCTTCATGCATTAACACTCTCCCTTACCATAATGCAACGCATAAATAACAATAGGGAGATAGAATAACAAGTACAAACCTTACTTTAACATTTGATTCCATAATATCAATCTCAACTTTGAAATAAAAACTCAATTATCACCAGAAAATCCGTAAACATGATAAGAACGATAAATTGAACAACACTAGTGTAACACGTAGCAATTAGGCATAGGAATGAGACAATATAAGAAACATAGAGAAACATGGAAAATAGGTAAATTGGCGGCGCATAAGTACTCTTCACCTCACATATATGCCGCTCACATGAATTTCACTTAGCAAGTAATCTAAGGTTCCTAATTCCCTCAAGTCAGGGTTAGACACAACACTTACCTCGCTCCGTAGGCTATTTAATTCTCAATCACAGCTTTTCCTATGGAATTCACCTCCAAACCACTCGTATCTATTCAAAAATGACTCAATAATATCAAATATTGCTAAAGAAATCAATTATATTGCATAAATTAAATGTTCCAAAAGTTTCCTCCAAAAAGTTGAAAAATCGACCCCGGGCCCGCTTGGTAAAATTTCGAGGTTCGGACCAAAATGCACTTGCCCATTCACCCCTGAGCCCGAATATATAATTAGTTTTGGAATCCGATCTCAAATTGAGGTCTAAATCCTCAAATTCCCAAAATCCCTAGTTTCTACCCTAACCCCTAATTCTACTATGAAAACTCTAGATATTTGGTTGAAGTCTTGTAAAATGAAGTAAAAGATTGAGAGAAACGAGTTAAGGAATAATTACCTATGATTTGGGGAAGAAAATATGTTTGAAAAACACCCTAGGCCTCCTATCCTTTTGAAACGCGAAGAAAAATGGCCGCAGTCCAAATTAAATGAACTCACTGCCCAGCGACCTTCGCACCTACGGTGCTTTGGTCCCACGTGCAGACAGGACGTGCGCTTCGGCGGAAAAGGACTAGGCCAACTGGGGCCGCACCTGAGGACAGGGTTCCGCTTCTGCAGTCCCGCTCCTGTGGAGAGAAGTCCGCATCTGCGGAAAATTAAAGTCCAGGCCTGGGTCGCACCTACGACCAAAGGCTCGCAGCTGCGGGCACACCAGATTTGGTGCACCAGCAGCCTTGTTGAGGTTTGAACTCAAATCACACATCGCTCGAATGGCACCCGAGCCCTTGGAGCTCCAAACCAAACATGCACGCAGGTCTAAAAACATCATACGGACTTGCTCACGCGATCAAATCGCCAAATTAGCACCTAGAACTTCGAATTTAGCACCAATTCAAATGAAATTCTCAAGAACACTTTAAAGTTTCTATTTTCTCATCTGGACGTCTGAATCACGTCAAATCAACTCTGTTTCTCACCAAATTTTACAAAAAAGTCTTAAATATCATAATGAACCTGTACCGGGCTCCGGAACCAGAATACGGACCCAATACTAACAATGCCAAACACCAATCAATTCAAAACAAATAATTAAATTTTCAGACTTTTAATTTTCATCAAAAATTCATAACTTGAGCTAGGGACCTCCGAATTCGATTCCGGGCATATGCCCAGGTCCCATAATTCGACACGGACCCACCGAGACCGTCAAAACATGGATACATGCCCGTTTACCAAAACTGTTAACCGAAGTCAACTAAAATCAACTTTTAAGGCAAACATTCTTATTTTCATTAGTTTTCAACATAAAAGCTTTCCGAAAACATGTTCGAACTGCGCACGTAAATCGAGGAGGGTAAAAATTGGATTTTTTAAGGTTTAAGAGCGCAGATTCGAGTTCTAAAACATAAGATGACCTTTTGGGTCATCACATTCTCCACCTCTAAAAAACCGTTCGTCCTTCAACGGACATAGAAAAGTACCTGGGCTGGTGAAAAAGTGGGGATATCTACTTCGCATATCGAACTCGGATTCCCAAGTAGCTGCCTCAATAGGCTGACCCCTCCACTGCACTCGAACTGAAGGGTAACTCTTTAATCTCAACTGGAGAACTTGCCGGGCTAGAATTGCCACCGGCTCCTTCCCGTAAGTCAAATCCTTGTCCAACTGGACAGAGCTGAAATATAACACATGGGATGATCACCGTGATATTTTTGAAGCATGGACACATGGAATACCGGATGAACAACTGCTAAATTAGGTGGCAACGCAAGCCTATAAGCCACATCTCCCGCTTTCTCCGGAATCTCAAAAGGTCCGATATACCTAAGGCTCAACTTTCCCTTCTTTCCGAACCACATTACACCCTTCATGGGTGATACCCGAAGTAACACTCTCTCTCCGACCATGAATGCAACATCACGAACTCTACGGTCGGCATAACGCTTCTGCCTGGACTAGCTGTGCGAAGTCTATCCTGAATAGTCTTGACCTTATCCAAGGCATCCTGTACTAAGTCTGTGCCTAACAACCTAGCCTCTCCCGGCTCGAACCACCCAACTGGCGAACGATATTGCCTTCCGTATAATGCTTCATATGGAGCCATCTAAATGCCTGGTAAATATTATTATAAGCAAACTCCGTAAGTGGTAAGAAATGATCCCATGAAACTCCAAAGTCTATAAAATAAGCACGTAGCATATCCTCCAATATCTGAATAGTGCGCTCTGACTGCCCGTCTGTCTGAAGATAGAATGCGGTGCTCAGCTCAACCCGTGTACCCAACTCACAATGTACTGCCCTCCAGAAGTGCGAGGTGAACTATGTACCTCGGTCAGATATAATGGACACGGGCACACAGTGAATACGGACGATCTCCCGGATGTAAATCTCTGCCAACTGCTCCGAGGAATAGGTAACTGCCACAGGAATGAAATGCGCTGACTTAGTCAGCATGTCCACAATGACCCAAACTGCATCGAACTTCCTCTGAGTCTGTGGGAGTCCAACAATAAAATCCATAGTGATACTCTCCCACTTCCACTCAGGAATCTCTAACCTCTGAAGTAAACCACCAGGTCTCTGATGCTCACATTTTACCTACTGGCAATTTAGGCACCGAGCTGCATAGGCAACTATGTCTTTCTTCATCCTCCTCTACCAATAATGCTGCCGCAGGTCCTGTTACATCCTGGCAGCGCCCGGGTGAATAGAATACCGAGAACTATAAGCCTCCTCAAGGTTCAACTCACGAAGCCCATCCACATTAGGCACACAAATACAACTCTGCATCCTCAAAACTCCGTCATCTCCCACAGTAACCTGCTTGGCACAACCATGCCACATTGTGTCCCTAAGGATAAGTAAATGAGGATCATCATCCTGCCGATCTCTGATGCGCTCAAACAAAGAAGATCGAGTAACTGTACAAGCTAGGGCATGTCTGGTCTCAGAAACATCCAAACTCACGAACTGGTTGGCCAAGGCCTGAACATCTAATGCAAGCAGTCTCTCACCAACTGGAAAATATGCAAGGCTACCCATACTGACTGAATTTCTACTCAAAGCATCGGCCACCACATTGGCCTTCCCAGGATGATACAATATGGTAATATCATAGTCTTTCAATAGCTCCAACCACCTCCTCTGCCTCAAATTGAGTTCCTTCTGCTTGAACAAATACTGTAAGCTCCGATGATCGGTGAATACCTCACATGGCACGCCATAAAGATAGTGCCTCCAAATCTTCAGTGCGTGAACAATGGCTACCAGCTCTAGATCATGAACAGGGTAATTTTTCTCATGAACCTTCAGCAGCCGCGAAGCAAATGCAATAACCTTGCCACCCTGCATCAACACCGCACCCAGACCAATACAGGATGCGTTACAATATACTGTATAAGATCCTGAACCTGTGAGTAACACCAATACCGGTGCCGTAGTCAAAGCTGTCTTGAGCTTCTGAAAGCTCGCTTCACACTCGTCTGACCACCTGAACGGGGCACCCTTCTGGGTCAATCTGGTCAACGGGGATGCTATGGATGAAAATCCCTTCACAAATCGGCAGTAATAGCCCGCCAAACCTAGGAAACTATGGATCTCTGTAGTTGATGTGGGTCTGGGCTAGTTCTGAACTGCCTCAACCTTCTTAGGATCCACCTGAATACCCTCTGCTGATACAACGTGACCCAAGAAAGCAACTAAACTCAACAAAAACTTGCATTTTGAGAACTTAGTATATAACTGGCTGTCTTTCAGAGTCTGATGAACGATCCGAATGTGTTGCTCATGCTCCTTTCGACTGTGGGAGTATATCAAGATATCATCAATAAACACAACCACAAAGAAATCCAAGTAGGGTTTGAACACCCAGTTCATCAAACCTATGAATGATGCTGGGGCATTTGTCAGCCCAAATGACATCACTAGAAACTCATAATGCCCATACCTAGTCCAAAAAGTTGTCTTCGGAACATCGGATGCCCTAATCCTCAACTGATGGTAGCCATATCTCAAATCAATCTTTGAAAACACGTTGGCACCCTAAAGCTGATCAAATAAATCATCAATCCTCGACAATGGATACTTGTTCTTGATGGTGACTTTGTTCAACTGCCGATAATTTATACACATCCTCATCGATCCATCTTTCTTCTTCACAAACAACATAGGTGCATCCCAGGGCAAGACACTAGGTCTAATGAAGCCATTATCAAGCAAATCTTGCAACTGCTCCTTCAATTCCTTCAACTTTGGCGGGGCCATGCGATATGGTGGAATGGAAATAGGCTAAGTGCCCGGAGCCAAATCAATGCAAAAATCAATATCCCTATCGGGTGGCATCCCCTGCAGGTCTGCAGGAAACATCTCTGGAAACCAGACGAACAACCGGCACCAAATCCATGGAAGGAACCTCCGCACTAGAATCGCGGACATAAGCCAAATAAGCTAGACACCGCTTCTCGAACATATGCTGAGCCTTTACATAAGAGATAACCCTGTTGGCAGAATGTCCAAGATTCCCTTCTGCCAAGATTCCCTCCCCACTCTAATCGAGGCAACCCCTACAAGGCTAATGTTACCGTCTTGGCGTGACAATCTAATATAGTATGATAAGGTGACAGCCAATCCATACCCAGTACGACATCCAAAATCAACCATGTCGAGAAAGAAAAGATCTACACAAGTCTCAAGACTCCTAATAGTGACCACACACGAACGATAAACACGACCTACAACAATAGCATCTCCCACTGGTGTGGACACATACACAGGAGCATTCAAAGAATCACGAGGCACAACCAAATAAGAAGCAAAATAAGATGACACATAGGATTAAGTAGATCCCGGATCAAATAGACTGAAGCATCTCTACTGCAAACAGAAACAGTACCTATGATAACAGCGTCAGATGACTCAGCCTCAGGCCTGGCCGGGAAAGCATAACATCGGGGCTGGGCCCCACCACCCTGAGCTACGTCCCTAGGACGACCTCTAACTGGCTAGTCTCCACCTCTAACGACCTGACCTCCACCTCTAACAGTCTGGCCTCTACCTCTGGCTGCCTGACCCCTGCCTCTGGCTAGCTGAGCAAGTGATGCAGCAACTGGTGCCGGGACCATGGCACGTGAACTCTGATGCTGTGAGCTACCCGTTGCTCGAGGGCAAAATCTAGCAATGTGCCTTGGATCACCACAAGTATAACATAACCTCGACTATTGTGACTGCTGACCCTGAAACTTATCATGTCGACCTGAATAACCACCCTGATAACTATGGAGTGGAGGTGCACTAATAGGAGTTGGTGGTGCACCATAAGCTAGCTGGTTGGAATAATGCATCCGAGGGCCACGACCACCTGAGGCACCGTGGGATGCCTGGATCGCTGAATGAAACGGCCTGGGAGGATGGCCTCTACCAAAAGTACTCCTGCCTCTAGATGAGGCACCGCTGAACTTACCGGAATGACGAGGTCTATTGTCAGACCCCTGACCTCCCTGAGTAAGAACCATTTCGAATCGTCTGGCGACATTAGCAGCCCCCTGAAAAGAAATCTCACTCACAGTCACCTCAGCCATCTGCTATCAGATAGGCTGAGCAAGTCCATCAATAAACCTCCTCACCCTCTCTCTCTCGGTGGGAAGCAGAAGAATAGCATGACGAGCCAAATCCACAAAATGATTCTCATACTAAGTAACAACCATACTGCCCTGCTGAAGACGCTCAAACTGACGGCGACGCTCCTCTCTCAATGTGATAGGCGGAAAATTCTCTATGAAGAGCTGAGAGAACTGGTCCCAAGTAAGAGCAGGCGACCCAGCTGGTCTGGTCAATAAGTAATCTCTCCACCATTTCTTGGCGGAACCAGTCATCTGAAATGCAGCAAAATCGACCCTATTGTTCTCCACTATACCCATATTTCGTAGAACCTGGTGACAGCTGTCAAGATACTCCTGGGGTTCCTCTGAAAGAGCAGCACTGAAGTGAACAGGAAAGAGCTTGGTAAACCTGTCCAATCTCCATAAAGCCTCAGAAGACATAGCTGTCTCATCTTCGACCTGTGCCGCAATAATCAACTGAACTAATCCGACTGGCTGAGCTGCTGAAGCCTGATACTAGGGAGCTATCTACTCCGGAGCGGGGGTAGTGGGAGTTTGGGCTCCTCCTCTAGCCTTAGAGACTCTTGGTGCCATGGGAAATGCGCCAGTCTGGGCCACACCCTCCACAAGGCCCACCAAACGGACCAAAGCGTCTTGAAGTATTGGGGTAGCAATGAACCCCTCCGGAACCTGGGCTAGTCCGGTAGGAATAGTGTGGGCTGAAACCTCCTCGTCAAGCTCTATCTGAGCCCTGCCCCTGCCTCGGCCTCTAGCATGGCCTCAACCTCTGCCCCGCGTAGGAGCTGCCACTGGAGGCTCTGGCTGCTGCTCAGATGAGGAAGCGGTATTTATTCTCGCCATCTATGAGAGAATAAGAGTAGAAGAGTTCAATCAGCATTGAGAAAGTGAAATCGCACGACAGGGAAGAATAGAAGTGAAATTTGTTCCTAAACTTCATAGCCTCTGGAAGATAAGCACAGACGTCTCCGTACCGATCTTCCAGACTCTACTAAGCTTGTTCGTGAATCGTGAGACCTAGGAAACCTAGGGCTCTGATACCAACTGTCACGACCCAAAATTTCCCACTGACGGGGCCGTGATGGCTCCTAACATTTTACTTACTAGGCAAGCCAACGTTAGAGAATCATTAAACCAATTCCTTATTCCTATTCACTAATTAACAATAATTAACTCAAATGAAATATAATAAGTACGAAACATCATAAAACTGTATTAACTACTACCACCAGGATCTGGAGTCACAATTCACGAGCATTCAAGAATTTACTACAAGTAATAGTTTGAAAGAAATACAATTGTTTGAATGAAAGAAACAGTAGAACATAAAATATAGACGGGAACTTCAAAGTCTGTGAATGCCGATAGATTTATCTTGAGTCTCCGGACAGCGAACCAATAGCAAAAATCTCGATCAACCCGAGCCGGTATCAAAATCTGCACAGAAAGTGCAGAGCGCAGTATCAGTACAACCGACCCAATGTACAGGAAAGTGTCGAGCCTAACCTCGACGAAGTAGTGACGAAGCTAAGGCAAGGCACCTACAAATTAACATGTACAATTTAACAGTGTATATATAAATAACAGAAATGAAGAACTAAACAGGAAATGTCGGGAGGGGAACATAATGAGGGGAATACAAGATAAAGAACTACAACAGAATGATCACCGGAGCAGTCAATATACCATGAATCAACAGGAATAATGAATATAGTAAGGAAAAATGTACGACATCATCCTTCGTGCTCTTGCTCTCCATCTTACCATAAAATTAATAGAAACGACACGGCATCACCCTTCGTGCATTAACACTCATATCATGGCACGGCATCACCCTTCGTGCATTAACAATCACAATATGGCACGAAATCACCCTTCGTGCTTTAACACTCACAACATAGTATGGCATCACCCTTCGTGCATTAACACTCTCCCTTACCACACAACGATGAACAAGTAATAGTAGGGAGATAAAATCAACAAGAACATGCCTTATTTCAACAATGGTTCCACAATACCAATCTCAACTTTGGAATCAATACTCAANCTCATAAATAACAAAAGGGAGATAGAATAACAAGTACAAACCTTACTTCAATATTTGGTTCCATAATATCAATCTCAACTTTGAAATAAAAACTCAATTATCACCAGACAATCTATAAACATGATAAGAACGATAAATTGAACAACACTAGTATAACACGTAGCAATTAGACATAGGAATGAGACAATATAAGAAACAAAGAGAAACATGGAAAACAGGTAAATTGGCGGCGCATAAGTACTCGTCACCTCACATATATGCCGCTCACATGAATTTCACTTAGCAAGTAATCTAAGGTTCCTAATTCCCTCAAGTCAGGGTTAAACACAATACTTACCTCGCTCTGAAGGCCACTTAATTCTCAATCACATCTTTTCCTTTGGAATTCCCCTCCAAACCACTCGTATCTATTCAAAAATGACTCAATAATATCAAATATTGCTAAAGAAATCAATTATATTGCATAAATTAAATTTTCCCAAAATGTCCTCCAAAAAGTTGAAAAATCGACCCCGATCCCGCTTGGTCAAAATCCGAGGTTCGGACCACAATGCACTTGCCCATTCACCCCCGAGCCCGAATATATAATTAGTTTTGGAATCCGACCTCAAATTGAGGTCTAAATCCTCAAATTCCCAAAATCTCTAGTTTCTACCCTAACCCCTAATTCTACCATGAAAACTCTAGATATTTGGTTGAATTCTTGTAAAATGAAGCAAAAGATTGAAAGAAACGAGTTAAGGAACACTTACCTATGATTTGGGGAAGAAAATGTCTTTGAAAAATCGCCCTAGGCCTCATATCCTTTTGAAACGAGAAGAAAAATGGCTGGAGTCCGAATTAAATGAACTCACTGCCTAGCGACCTTCGAACCTGTGGTGCTTTGGTTGCACCTGCGCATCCGCACGTGCGGACAGGACGTGCGCTTCTATGAAAAAGGACTGGGCCAACTGGGACCGCACTTGCAGACTGGGTTCCGCTTCTGCGGTCCCGCTCCTGCGGAGAGAAGTCCGCATCAGCGGAAAAATGAAGTCCAGGCCTGGGTTGCACCTGCGGGGCTATCGCTCGCACTTACGACCAAAGGCTTGCAGGTGCGGGCACACCAAATTTGGTGCACCAGCAGCCTTGTTGAGGTTTGAACTCAACTCGCGCATCGCCCGAATGGCACCCGAGCCCTCGGGGCTCCAAACCAAACATGCACGCAAGTTTAAAAATATCATACAGACTTGCTCACGCGATCAAATCACCAAAATAATACCTAGAACTACGAATTTAGCACCAATTCAAATGAAATTCTCAAGAACACTTTAAAGTTTCTATTTTCTCAACTGGACGTCCGAATCACGTCAAATCAACTTCGTTTCTCACCAAATTTCACAGACAAGTCTTAAATATCGTAATGAACCTGTACCGGGCTCCGGAACTAGAATACGAACCTGGCACTAACAATGCCAAACACCAATCAATTCAAAACAAATAATTAATTTTTCAGACTTTTAATTTCCATCAAAAATTCATAACTTAAGCTAGGGACCTCCGAATTCGATTCTGGGTATATGCCCATGTCCCATAATTCGACACGGACCCACTGGGACCATCAAAATACAAATTCGGGCCTGTTTACCAAAAATATTGACCAAAGTCAACTAAAATCAACTTTTAAGGTAAAAATTCTTATTTTTATTAGTTTTCAACGTAAAAGCTTTCTGGAAATATGTCCGGACTGCGCACGTAAATCGAAGAGGGTAAAAATGAGATTTCTTTAAGGTTTAAGAGTGCAGATTCGAGTTCTAAAACATAAGATGACCTTTTGGGTCATCACAATTTCACCCTAAACCCCTACTAATTGCATGGCTAATCAGTGGAAAAACATCATAAACGCGTGTAAATAAACCCAAGTGACTTACCTTGCTGATGTCTCGTGATTCTCCCTGGGAAAACACTGCCCCAAAGCTCAAAACCGTTCAAAAATGGAGGTAAAATGGCAAATATTCGCGAAGTGTGATATATATAGGTTCTATCAAGGGGTTCCGCACCTGCGGACCCTTTCTCGCACCTGCGGATCCGCATCTGCAGTTCAAAGTGCGCATTTGCAGAAATCACTTAACCGGCCAAGCTTCACGCCTGCGGCTGCCCCTTCGCACCTGCGGGCTCGCAGGTGCGACCTCACTTCCGCATCTGCGACCAAGTCCAATCGTCCAAAATCCGCATCTGCGACATGCCCTCCGCACTTGCAATCATCGCACCTGCGGCTCCCCATCCGCAGGTGCGGCCACACCAGTAGCCTTACACCAGCAACTTCCAGCTGCATTTCCCAACTTCCAAACTTCTCGTTAACCATCTGAAATCATCCCGAGCCCCTCGAGACCTCAATCAATAATTCCCACAAGGCATATATCACTACCCGAACTTAGTCGAACCTCCGGAACACCCAAAACAACACCAAATTAACCCCGGATTCAAGCCTAAGAACTTCTAAACTTCCAAAATTTGCCAACGATGCTGAAACCTATCAAACCACGTCCGAATGACCTCAAATTTTGCACACACATCACAAATGATACTACGAACCTACTCCAACTTCTGGAATTCCATTCCAACCCTGATACCTAATTTTTCACTGCCGGCCAAAATCGCCAAATTTCTAAATTTTGCCAATTCAAGCCTAATTCTACCACGGACCTCCAAATTATATTCCGGACACACTCGTTAGTCTAAATTCACTCAACGGAGCTAACAGAATAAAAAAATCCAAATCTGAATTCGTTTACTCATAAGTCAACTTTCGGTTGAATTTTCAAACTTAGCTTTTTAATTAAGAGACTAAGTGTTCATTTCATTCCAAAACTACTCCGAACCCAAACCTACCAACCCGATACAACTCAACACGGCTGAACAACATATAAATAAGCAAAAATGGGGAAACGGGGCTACAACTCTCGGAATGACCGACCGGATCGTTACAGTGTCTGGATGTTGATTTGGAGGTCCATAGGTTATTTTGGCGTCAATTAGTGGAATTTGAAAATTAGATGATTTTTGGAAAGTTTGACTGGGAGTGGACTTTTTGCTATCGCGCACCTTACTCTTGCAATTGCGTGAGTCAATTGGATTTGGATTGACTCAGCTGGCATTTGTGATCAAGCCTTTTGCCACGGGCCCAAATTCTTACATTGGGTAGCGGCACCTGCTCGCCCATGCGGCGCCCGCGGCTTCCCCTCGCCGCGGGCCAGCCTTTGTTCCTGTCCCAGGATTTTCCAAGCACGATCCTGTGCCTGTTGTTGGGGCTCGCCCGCAGGCACGCCCCAACCTTGTGCCGCCCGTAAGATGCCTAGGCCCTTGGCCCTAGATATGTCGTGGCGCTCCATCTTAGTATCACAATCCATGCGCGCCCTGGGGGATTGGGGTAGGACATGCCCTTGCCCTTAGCCCAAGACTGAGCTTCGCTCCCGCGTGCACAACCCAGTCCTCAAGTTTGACACTCGCCTAGTGCATCCGTGACTAGCTCATGCCTCGCCCGAGTAAGGCAACCTTTAGTCCTTGGCCATCGTCATGCGTCTCTTTCGTGCCATGCCCATACATAGCCCTCTTGCAGCACGCTTCCATCCCGAAGTAGTGCAGTGTCGTCCACGCCTGCACCTTTAGGCCAACGGACCCTTGCTTGCATGGTTGAACCAAAGCCATGCTCACAAGTCGACACATGATGCCCCTATGACAGGTGCGTCAAGTATCCAATCAGCACGGAGGTCGCGTTCCAACACTCGACAGCCCGCGGGGCTGGCCGTTCCACACTTCGCGCCTCCAGCACCACTTTGATGCCCAACGCGGGCCCGAAGGCGTCGCACTGTCCATACGAGTTCCCAAACTCGTGTGGATACCTTTGACACTCCTTTGAGTCATCTAGGCAGGCCCTTGGGGTTCGCCCCCAAGGCAGCTCGTTCTATACGGCTCGGTGGCAGCGCGTATGGGGGAGGCAGGTCGGAGCTTTCATCACCTATACCCCCCTTATATATGCTTAAAATTAAAAAGCCCAAGTTGCCCGAGTAGACTGCTCTACGTCAGACCATCAGAAGGACCTTTTCTCACCAGTTCTTGGCCGAAGTTACAACTCCAAAATCTGGGTTGTAACATCCTCCCACACTCATAATGTCATCGTCCCGATGACACCACATAGCTTAAGACATCCCGGAGTCTGCCCCCTCAGGTATGCCCATGCAAGCTCCCTTTGTCCTGTGGGTTGGACTTCCTCGAAGTCCTTTCTCAAAAGGAGTCGTGCCCCATGCACTCCTCCTCCCAAGTATCTTCCAAGCGTGCCTCTGCACTTCACCTCCATTCGGTGTTCACTTGGAAAGCGCCTCCGCGCTTGCACCCTCTGGTGTCTAACTTTGTGATTGACCCACACTAGTCAA